>CABIKL010003072.1:0-11497 GCA_902196195.1 Aptinothrips rufus | reverse complement strand
TTTTTTTTCTGTTACCTAATTATAGACCTTGACCACCTCCTAGTGAACCATTAGGAAGTGAGTTTCGGTCAGTTCGCTATAGAGGACGCGTGCTGACAGGTTATAAGGGCGGATCTGGGACATCACGGCCCCTCTGAGGATAGCCCTCAGCCGAGACTTAAACTCGGCCGTGGGATTTAGTGAAACCCCACAAGTGACCATTGTTTCGACGTCCAGTCTTGTGACGTCACTGAACAGCTCGCGGTAATGCTCGCTGTCATGTCGGGCTGTGATGGCCCCGTCAATACAGGGTCTCAACCCCTTCCAACTGAACACTACCGAGAAGGTATAGAATAACTTGGTGGTGTCAACCCCCACCCTCTTGATGACCAGAAAGGTCACCCCGCTTGGCATTCGTGTCAGCCAAGACACCTCCAGGCCCCCGATGTTCAAGCTGCTGCGCGCTTTAACATCAGTGAACCCTTTCAACATGCGTTGGCAGACAGGTTCGGTCTGGAGTAGGGCTAGCTCCTCGGTGTGAACTCGGACACTAATTTTTTTTTATCGAGAAAACTGCCCTGCAGCATGGCGTACACTGTTTGCGCTGCGAGATCGAATCCCACCTCGATCTCGCGATGCCCCCCGGTGGAGAAGCCTATCATGCGCCGGACCACCCCCGAAATTCGGCTGGCGCTACGGCCTTGCTCCCGCGGAGCGGCCAGCATCGGATTGCACTGCAGCAGACATGCACTGTCACTGGGAAAGGAAGGTCCGGAATAAGTAATCAGGAGCCAATTCTCGGAACGACAGAATATCGTCTTGAGGTCTGTCTGACCGGTCTCACGTGGACAATGGCTTGCCGGAACTCTCCTCCTCTTTTCCTCCCTGACCACTGCAGTATATAAGGCCCGTACACGAGCAGTCACTAGAGAACAGACAGATTAGAAGCGATAGAGTGTAGCGAGCCTTAGGGCTACTATAGTAAATTCTAGGTTAGGGATGTAGGGCCGCTTAGCTATAAGTATAGGTGTATACTGTAAGTTATTTTCTTATTAAATATTATCATTAACCTAACCATCGCCATGTCCTTTCTGCACACAAACCCCACCATGCAACAACCCCGCCCGTCCCCACACCACACCAAACCACCTATCCTGGTAGTCGAAGGGCCGCTCCCGCTCGACCAGACCCCGCCCCTTGCCGCCCTCATGCAGCCTCTTCCCTCAGATGTAGTCCGGCGCTTGCAGAAGGGGTTCAGGAGGAAACGGAGACCAGCCTGATGAGACAGGCCCGTCGTGCGGCGGTCTGGAGGCAGCGGAGATCTCGTTAAACTGTGTCCGTCTTTTTCGTGTTAAATAAAATGTTATAAGATAATTGACTCGTCTCGTCATATCTCCTTTTCTCTAGACGTGAAAAAAAAATATCAGCTCTCAAAAAAAAAGTATATGAAGTAACGAAATTTAAAACAAGTCGTGTTGAAAAATGAAGCAGTTAGTGCTATATTTCCGTGTTACAATGGTGAGAATGTCACTCACGCGACAGTGACAAAAATGCATGTAAATCAATGGCGCAAAATTTTTGAGGACTCTGGTGTCAGAAACTCAAACACTTGATGTAGATAGGTGGGGTAGAGGGTGACGAGGGGGCCTACCAGCGCTGTGAAACCGACTACAGACTGTACTTAGACCGAGGCCACGCCGCCGGCTGCTCTGCCAAACTGATAGAGAGGGCCTGGCGCGCCGCTATGGCGATACCTCCACCTCTCCATTTCCTAGCAATTACACAAGTACTTGTGGCACCTCTAGCAAAACTCACGTACTTTTGGCACCTCTCTCAAAACTCACGCAGTTCCCTATAACCTATAATGGGAACTGCGTGAGTTTTGGGAGAGGTGCCAAAAGTACGTGAGTTTTGCGAAAGGTGCCAGAAGTACGGTGTATTGGTGTGAGGTATCGTGGGGGACTATGAGGTTGTGATTCAGTTGCATGTACGCGCGCAAAATATGGACCTCATTCAACCCGAACATCAGTCCATCGAACCTCCAAGATCACCTGCCCACAACACGGAGTGCTACTCGGAGCAGCTCACATGGTCCCGAGGTGACATCCACACGGCAGGCGGCGACAGCACCGTCAACTTTCCAGGAGAATAAGCACCGCCGCCCCCTCCCGGGGCGACACCGTCGCGGAAGGCTGCGACCGCGCCACCGCTTCCACAAATACTTTCAATTCATTAAAAATCTTAATTTAAAAGTTATAACTAAAGCCTTCTAGATCATCCCTTGGCGCCCTATTGATAGAAGCAGGGGCAGGCTTTCAGCCGCGCCGCTAGCACAGGCAGCGGGCCCCCTTGGCCGCCACCGTGTGGGAACTTAGAAGCGACGCGGGCTTCTAGCCGTGCCGCAGCGTGTAGCGTAGGAAGCAGGCCTCCAGCGGCCGCGAGCAAGGTAGAAGGCTGGCAGCAGGGTTTAGCAGCCGCCCGGCCGCCCGGCGATAACGGCCTCTACGGCCGAAACCGCCGGCGCGGCGGCCAGAGGATAGTCTAATAAGACCGAACCAGCATCCTGACATATATGGCCGAAACCACCGGCGGCCGGGCGGCTGCTAAACCCTGCCAGGGTTCTGTTCTCTTTGAACCCTGCTGCCCAGCCCTCTACCCAGAGAGAACCTCTACCTAGCTCGCGGCCGCTAGAGGCCTGCTTCCTACGCTACACGCTGCGGCACGGCTGCGAGGCCTGCGCCTGCTTCAATTATCCTTCACTGTAAAATAAAAATATCTTTGGAAATTTCTGACGCACGTCTGTTAAAACTTTCCGACTGATCTGTCATAAATTAACAAAACTTAAAAAAGGTTTATTTTTGGCGTGTTCTGGAAAATTAGATTACTTACGGAATTTTCCATGACTTTAGACGACCATCACAAATTTACGACGGATGTTTGTAAACGGGAAAACCAGAATATTTTTTGAATTAGTTGGACAACAGATACTTTTGAAATTTTGGAAATTTGTGATGAATCAGTCGGAAATTTTTCGTTGGAAATTTACAACAATTTTCTTACAGTGCACCGCGGTCCCCCAGCCAGTAAGACAAGGACTACGACGAGGAGCACTCCAAGAAGTACGAGCTGTACTCCGACTCCGCACGCCAGCCTACTCAGGCTATTTCTTCGCAAACTAGCAGCGCGTGGCCTCGTCAGCCACGTGCAGTCCACGGAGGAGTACGAGTCGCTGCTCAAGCGGTTCAAGTAGGGCGGTGAGGAGAACCCGAAAAAAAACCAGCGCAACGACAGATAAGCTGCCACAAGACTGCCCACTGGCATAACGACGGAGCACATCATTCGCTCACTGGAAGAAACTTTGTCCACTGGAAGAAAATTTGTCCCGACTTTTAGCGACAAACTCATCGCTAAGTTTCTTTCATGACGATGCTCGTTTCTGTACAGCTCGATCCTCAGCAGTGATAACGATCGAATCGTAATGTAAGGAATTATCTAAAACCAAGCGGTCCGCTTCGAAACTGTGTGAAGAAACGTTTTGTTTTAAAACAAAAAATTCGATCAAAACCGAAAAGTTGGTTGAAAATGGGTATATTGTTCTGAAAAGACTCGATAGTTTGAAAACTTATCGTTCGTTCCAAAACGAAGTGTTTGATTTAGATGAAAATGAGAAATGTTTTGTGACAACGATGCAAAACGAAAAGTTGGTTGAAAATGGGTATATTTGTTCTGATAAGAATCGATAGTTTGGAAACATACCGTTTGTTTGAAAACGAAGTGTTTGTTTTAGGTGAAAATGAGAAATATTTGGTGACAACGATGCATTTCGAAATGGAACGAAGAAATCGTAAGAGCAAAACTCACAATCCAACAAATTGTGTCAGACGCTCCGAGTGGCGTAGCTGCCCGTCCAAGCATCGCAGCGGCTGAACCGGCACGACCCCGCGACGGGCCAGCCCCGCGCACTGACCACCATCTTGTAGATCTTCACGGCTGGCATCCCCTTCATACCATAGCAGGCTGCAGCACCCGCTAGCAGCGGTACGACGCCAAGTGCGTCCTCCGTCCCCATGTATGTACTGCTAACGCTGCCAAAACTTCACTCATGCTGGTTGTAAAATCTGCAGAAGTCTGCTGCAGGAAGTGCGGATGTCCCAACAGGTCAGCGGACGGTCCAGATCGAGGTCCAGATGACCTTCGCAACAAGTGCGCCACGCGCACACACCTCTACTATTCTGCAGGCGCGGATCCAGAAAGGGGGAGCGATGGGTGCGTCGCCCCCCCCCCCCCCCCCCCCCCCCCCCCCCCTCAAAGTCTTTCTGGATCCGCCACTGTTCTTGCGGGGTCCCAGAGCCGAGTTCCCGCCTCCTGACTCCGGCGAGGAACCCGCTGATGATGCCGTCGTTCTCCGATACACCTTTCTTGCTCGCAGGCTAGCCGGTTCCGTATCCTATCTTTATCGCAGGTGAGGCGGGGCCGCTCCAGGCGGGGGAGTGAGGAGGGTAGGTGAGCCGGCAGACCCTAAACTATGGTGACCAGGAGGCTCGTAAACGAGTCGAGCCGCGCTGCCACACCGAGCTCTCTCTCTCTCTGGTCACCCTGGGTCACCATAGCTAAGAAGCTACCTGCTCCCCTACCCTCCTCACTCCCCACTCACCTCTGGAGCAGCCGCAACCTAAAGACCTGGCCAGCCTAGAGTCCTAGTACGTATATACTAGGCCAGCCTAGCCTCGCCCGGGCTTGTCGACACGGCTTGCTGTGCGCTGCCTCAGAGAGTGAGCGGTGGGGTGTGTATCGAGGTGTGTATGAGAAACTGAGCAGAGCGCAAGGACGAGCGAGCGAGTGTACGCGCAAGCTTGCGAGGTATGTGACCTTCTAATTTCTCTTACACACAACTCCGCCCACTTTCTGAGCCAGCGCAAAGCGAGCGAGTAGCCGAGCCCCTGCGAGCAAGAAAGGTGGAGACACTTGCTTTTGTTCGACAGTTTCAAACAACAGAAACGCACATTACCCGCCCAGGAGCAAATAAAAAGCGAGCAAAAATATTGGAATGGCGCTCCAAAACATCGCTCAAAATTCAGAGGCTTAATATTTACACCATTCGACTCGCCTATTACTAGAGATCTTACAAGAGATCTTAAAAACATACTCGATGAGTTTTGAGCCCCTTCATTCTCAGGAAAGAGGCTTCGTTGATGCCACAGTTGTTGAATTCAGAGGCCCCCGCCCCCTTCCCTCGTTTCTTCAGCGGGAGCGGGCTACTTCACTCCCCCAGAGGTTGGGACGTTAGAAGTGGAAGGGGGTGCTTGCTTACCACCTGCTTCACGTCACCCCTTCCCACGATGTTCGGCTGTAATAAAGGTCAGTGTGAGAGAGATGCGAAGACTGAGCGGGAAACGAGCGATAGCGTACCTGAGCTGTGCCGATTCCGAAGAAGAATAAGAAGAATAGATGTGACACGAATTAGGCAGCCATGATGTCAAAGCTGGCTGGTATAGCAAATCAATCGCTCTTTCCTCTCAGCTCTGATATCACACCCTTACTTCCTTACTAACGAATTCGGCGGTTTGTTCATACACTACAAACAAATCCCAACCGTCATAACGGACTAACAAAATTCGTTCGTATTATGGACGAAATCGTTACTATTACCAACAACTTTCTTCGTAATACAAACGATTTTGTTAGTACGTTATGACGGTTGGGATTTGTGGATTTGTTTGTAGTGTATGAACAATTTGTTAGGAAGGAAGTAAGAATGCACGATCACAATGTTCGTGAAAAAGTTTCTTATTCTTCTTCGGAATCGGCACGGTTCAGGTACTCTATCGCTCGCTTCCCGCACTAGAGAGAGAAGCCTACTGCGAGGAGTGCGGGGCAGAGGGGAAGGGGGACTTCCCCCGCGCCGCGTCAGGCGAGGCAGACTGCTCCTGGGAGAGTGAGAAGGGTAAGGGGTCTTCCATATACCACGTGACATTTTTAGGGGGGGGGAGGGGGGTTGGCCCAATGTAACGGCCCTATCCCAAATACATAGTAAGGTTAGGTTAGATTGGTCACGTAAGGGGGGGGGGGGGGGGGGGGGGGGGGGGGGGGTCAAAAAGTGCCCCAAAAATGTCACGTCGTATATGGAAGACCCCTAGGGCGAGCAGAGGAAACGGCTTTCATCCAGCAACAAAAAAATTTCCGTATTCATGCCAAATGAACTTTCGTTCTGGTACAGTAATGACATTTTCAGCGTGCGAACGATATGCGTCTTTCCTTCCTCGCAATGTTTATGATGGCATCTCGTTTCATCCATAGTCATCCAATGATGCGGCCTTAAATCAATGAAATTTCGTTGAGCAAACATAAAAAAAAATTATTTTCCATTTGGTCTTACAAAATTTTCTTTGGTACGGAAACGTGAAGTTTTGCGTTCGGACGAAACTCGCCTCGTGATAACGGGCCATCCATAAATTCACGCAGACCCTGCTATGCGACAAACTTCTGATCGTGCTTCGAAGTTGAATCCGAGCAGGGTTTTCGTGACGTCACCATCTTACGTAATTTGTGGACGGCTTGTACACGCTTAAACTTTCTTCGAGAGACCACGGTCGAATGTGGAACAAATTGATTACGTCGAAGCGACGTGGAGTTACGATTATATGCTTAAGCAACGACGTCAGTGACGTCGAAGGACGAAGTGCAGCAGCAATTTTACGTCGCTTCGACGCGCTTCGAAGTGACATCGCAAAAAACGTCGAAGGAAGTTTTAGCGTAAGTGACAAGGAAACGCCTTTCTGCGTGCACGCGGGAGGACTCGGTGCGACGCGAAGCGAAAGCCTGGGGGCCCCGCCAGGCGCCAGGTAGTGTGGACGGCAGGGCGGTGGGGCGGGGGGTG
The DNA here is from genome assembly GCA_902196195.1 of Aptinothrips rufus. Classification (NCBI taxonomy): domain Eukaryota; kingdom Metazoa; phylum Arthropoda; class Insecta; order Thysanoptera; family Thripidae; genus Aptinothrips; species Aptinothrips rufus. The sequence continues at coordinate 4,641 of CABIKL010003072.1, read as the reverse complement.
GAGGCTGGGCTGGGCACGCACGATACCTGTGGAGGCTCCTCGGCTGCCATCGCCTGACTCTGGGACTCGATAAGGATTCAAGTCAAAGACACATTCAAACAACACTGTAAAAAATGCTAAGTCAAATCAACCAAATTTGGTTGACTGTACGTTACAAAAGCGTATGATTCAACCAAAATTTGCTTAGATCATACGCTTTTGTTACGTGAAGTCAACCAAATTCGGTTCATTTGACTTAATATTTTTTTACAGTGAGCAGCCCCGCGTTTGCAGAGTTTAAACGCAATATTGACACGGTTCGAAATTTCACATTTTGGATATAATATGTGACTTTTTCGGTTAGCGAGAGGAGTAAATGCACACGGCTGAGAGGCCAAAAGACGAACACAAACATTTGAACGCCGCTCCAAACAGCAGCTGTAAATTTAAAGACTACAGATTTACACTATTCTTTTCGTCTTCTTTCCATTCTTTCCTTCATTCTAACAAGAATTCAAGAAACAAAACGGCAACTTTTGGACACTTCAGGACGACTCCTCACGTTGCATGCACTCGAGCTGGAAGTGCAATCCAACGTACCCCCCCCCCCCCCCCCCCCCCCCCCCCCCCCCCCCCCCCCCCCCCCCCCCCCCCCCCCCCCCCCGGCCTCGTCCCCTCGCCCACGACGCCCCGCGCGGACAGGGAGATAATGCATCTAGTTGCACCCTGCCCCGAAAGCAAAGTCGAACAATGCGGTCGCCCGGTGGTCGGGTTCCAGGCGAATGTGACTGGGTTCACGCAGGCACACCTTGCCCGCCTTTGCCTCCAAAACTCGCACCTGGCGCTACAGGGTGATTCGGAAATAAGTGCTGGCTTTTGGTGTGGTGGAAGGCGATACCCCAAGCGTCACTTCTAAGATAGGAATCATGGGGCGCAAACGCCTCGTAACGACATAACGCCGCTAGGGGACAAGAAAGCTGCACCGTTGACAGAGTAACCATTCGCACAGATCACAGAAATAATAGCGTAACTAGCATTGTGTTGCACAGTCAATGTAAAACAAAAGAGGTGATTTCTTATTGTTTGAGAATGACCATTTTTTTGTCAGCAAATAAAAATGCTAGTCAATGTGTTTCTTCTGTGACCTGTACAAATGGTTGCCTACGTCCACGGCGCAAATTTCTCGCTTCCTAGCTGCCTTTGCACCCCATGATTTCTATCTTGGAAATGATGCTTGGGGTATCGCCTTTTACCACACGAAAAAAGCAGCACTTATTTCTGAATCATCCAACATTTTACTGCGTTTGAACGCAGCGTATCTTTCCTTGAGAGCGTTCCTTTCCTTCGACACACTGTGAGAAAGTTAGAGTAACGACTTGCATGTTTCTCCGGTATCCGCTAAGGATACGCAAATCGTATTTACTAACTAGATATTCACGAAAAACTGTTCCTCACAAATCCCTCAATTCTGAGTAAGTTATTCTATGCGTGAACAACCATCACATGAACAGCATATTCAACTGAATGCCAATTACGAATTATGATAGCCGCAACTCTCTTACCTTCATTTTGCAGCAGTTGAATCGTGTTGGGTGAGTAGCACTGCTGTACACAAACTACACCGCATTCAAACGTTTCACTTCAACTCTTGAACTTCACTCTGTGCGCGGCCATCCGCGCGCGGCACGCGTCACCGCGACGCGGCGTTGTCGTGCGCTGCTCAGACCGTTCATCAACTGCGGCGAGCGGGAGCGGACTGCGGACTGCGGCGTGCGGCGTGCGGCGTGCGGCGCGGCAGGCGGCAGCCGGCGCCGGGGGCCGGGATGGGGTGGGAGCAGGTGGGAGCAGGTGGGAGCACCCTGCGCCACGCTAGCGTAGTATGAGAAATTGTAGTAGACGTTCACTAGTGGAGCAGTTGTTCACCTCAACAATATTGCAAAAGTTGCGTAATAAATCGACGGCCCCAAGCCAACTGACAAGTGTGTCACTGATTTAAATTTTGCTGACTTTTTAGCAACTTGATGTTGTTTCTCTAGACTCTTGCCTGACTTCCCAGACCCATTTTAGATTTCCCAGACTTTTCTAACATGTGGCTACACTGTAGCTCTTTACAAAATATATTGAATGAAACTGTAAAATGGAAGAGCTCCTTATCTCAAGTTTTTTTTCTTCCAAATCCTTCTGAAAATCCCGCCAAAGAAATCCTGGCAGCAGCCACGCAAATCCCAACTCTCAATCTCTTTGAAACTGTAGACAATACACTTAATTAATGCAAGAAAGGCTAAGGTTTGGTGCTTTCAGTGAAATGGAGAATTCACACTACTTGGGGCATTCAATTTAAAAACCTGAAGCCCACTTGCACTGGAATTTAGGGACTACGGGACCGGAGCAGAGGCTACAACACTACAACAAACTATGAGAATCTCATCCTTCAGTCTTTCTCTTCATATGATTCACCGGGTAGGGTAGCATTCAACAGTTGGTTTGGTGTCGTTTACAATTTTGACTGAGAGATAGATGTATATTTACGTATTTTATTTCTTTCTAAATCGTATAAAATGTACACCAATATGTAGCAGGCTTCATACCATTTCGTATTATTATCTCACCGCTCAGTACGTAAGTTATAGGTTATGGATTCACTTCGTGGTTATCATCATTTTCCAGGCTCCAGATTATCGTTATTTGATTCCCTTCGTTTCATACTAACGTGTAAAGTGAAAGGTTTTGGGGTCAAGATGGTAGCAGGTTCAGCCCCCTGGCTACAGTAAACTGCTCAAAGCCATCGTTCAGTTCGTTCATAATTTCAGGTGTAATTTCCTGTTTTCCCTATCTGCACTCATATTTTCTGTGAATATTTTATTGGTCTGGTCTGTTTTATAATATCTCTAAGTCTATGAAACAGGCATGGAGCTTTTCTCACTTTCTCTTTTAAAACGTGTTGTGCCACATCTCATGAATATTTTTTTCACAAATTCGTTCTTTTTGTAACAACTGTAACTGTCGATCAGCTAAGGCCAGATATATCAGTCCTTATTGAAAACATTAAGCTCCTTGCTTGTGTTAGCTTTGGTCAGCCCATTGGGCCTCTGCTGAAACTTTTGTAATCTTGTACTTTTGTCTGTTCTAGTGCATGGTTGGTGATTGTAGAATGAACTGCACAATCGGGAGGTCACAACCCAGTCAGCAGATATTTTAAAAGGGACTAGAATTTCTAAGGCGACAACAATTAAGGACATGTCCGAAATACCATGGAAAAGAGATGAAGCCTGATGCTTGTACTGATTGCTGCAGAACTTAAGCCGCTGCTTGTGAATACAAGAAGATAAAGTGTGAAGGTTGTTTTTTACTTCCATGGAGCTAATGAGTATGTACTCAGTGCCATTTTTGATCTTCAATGTGTGTGGTTCTGTTTCACCTTTCTTCTTTTCAATCTCTATTTGATTTCTATCATTTTACTTGTTGTTTCTTATATTGTTTGATATTTATATGCTTGTTAGTATGTCTTGTTGATACTACTTATTTCCTAAATTTATATCGGAAAGTCCTCAGCTTTCATTTTATCAGTGATTTTGGATTTATAGTGCAAAATTTAATTCTGATTAGTATCACACTTGCTCTTTCTTTCTGCATAATACAGAGGAGATTTAAATCTTAACTCTCACAGATAATTTTCCTCACACTTCTTATACCTCAATTACTATTTGCAAGTTGTTCCGTTCTAAATGTTTTTAGACACTGAAAGTTTATTTGTTTTGATTTGCATCTCTAATTTTGAATTTTTGTTTGTGTTGTCCAATTTAGATGTTGACCAAAAGGATGAATTGAGTGCAATCATGCCATATCAACATAATCCATCAAGTTTTTTTGTGTTTCTTTCAAATAATTTTGTCTGAAATACAGTGAGCATTGCTGCTTGCATTGACTAGTGTAGCCCATGTGTAGCCTCTGTGGTAATCAGCTACTTGGGAAAACAGTGGAATTTGTGAAGGTATGTGATGTGATATCTTTTGTATTATCAAGGTGCATAAGTGGCTCAAGTTATGCCATTATTACCGTTTAACTAATTAAAACGTGCAGCTAACTGTGTAAAAAAAAATCCGTTTTGTCAAGTCCAGCTAAATCTTTAATGTTAATTTAATTTTTCTATCCCCGAAAGTCATGAAAAAATTCTAGTATGACTTTCACTTGGTCATGTTATGTATTTTATGTGTTCATCCATTTTGTCTAGTATCCTCTTTTTAACATTTCATATAAAATGTGTCAGTTGTTTGTAAGAACGTGAAAACAAAAATCGTTTTTTGTCACCTTTGGTTACTTTATTTCTAATTTTATGTTTCTCTTTTTCATTTTGCAGTGTTGCAGTGAAGTTACTTGATCTATGACATTCTAACATTCTCACTGCTACCGGAATCTCCATTTGCTCATGAAATACCTCTCAAACTGATGATTGGATGTGCCTGAAAGACAGTCACAATGCAATTAGATCTAATGCTAGTATGCTAGCACATTGCTTTCTGTTGCTTTGGTACACAGTAAAAACTGTAAAGGTATGTTATTCCTTTTTGTCTTTCTTAATTTCATAAAGCAATAGCTTTTACTAGTGTCGTCATCATTTCGTCTTCTTTAGTTCTGTTTTTTCTTTTTTTTTTTTCTTTTTTT
>CABIKL010003071.1:0-11498 GCA_902196195.1 Aptinothrips rufus | reverse complement strand
TCGGTCAAACCGTTCGGAAGTTATCGTGCTCACAAAAATACGAACACAAACACACACACAAACAAACAAACAGGGAAAATTTCTTGCGGTCATGTAACTGGCTTCGCCTCAGCTCAGCCAACAATCTACCGTTAAGACAACCATCAAAACTGAATCGGCGTTCCTTACCACTTTGTTTCTTTTCTATTGTCTTTTATTGCTTTTTATTTTAATTCGGAATTTGCGTTAATTTTGGAATGAATTTATCAGCTGTCGGGTTGGTCTTGCTTCGCAGTGAACCAGAGCAGCAACACCGTCACACGGCCCTCGAGAATGTCGTCCGTCACCATCCCCTACGAGCGCACCTTCCGCAGCCTGGAGGCCGGTAGACCCGCCAACGGCACGGCGGCGCTCGCCGCTTTCGAGTTCTGCGGCTGCGGGTGGCCTCAACACATGCTCGTCCCGAAGGGCACACCAGAGGGGCTGCCTGTGGTACTCTTCGTCATGATTACCGACCACTCCAAAGACAAGGTGAGAACGGTCTCAAAATACGACAGCTCTGGAAGACAAGTCTAAAGTCCCTTCGAAATTCTTCCTTACGTTTCAACGCAATCGTCAAATTATTATGTTTAGTTTTTTGAGGAAGGCCAAACGAGAAGTAGGTACCCAGCATCGGAACTCGCAGCAAGCCGAGATGTTTATCGCAAAGAGAAGTCAAAACCTGCAAACCAATAGACAAAAACCTTTCAAGGGCATACGCCTAAAATATTTGTTTCAATCATTTATTTAGCGTTTGGTATCTGAGTTAAGTTGGCTTAGATCAGCAGTTTCAAGACGTCTCGCTGTTGACTAAGGCCGAAAAGTCGCGACCCTCCTGTCATCAGCTCGTGACCCCCTACCCACCGCGACCCGCGACTCACATCTTTTTTTTAAGCACATTTATTTCATTTTTGAAAGATTTACTTAGGTTTGTGTAACTAGTGGCTGGACTGAGCATGCATGGCGTGAAAAAAGTTTTCAATCATGGGCTCTCATTTTGACACATATACTCGGATATCCGGTTCTAAATACGGAATTCCACAAACAATCACAAAAAAATGTTCTGCACGACAGCAGTCGCTTCCTGACCTCCTCGCGACCCACCGGACCATGCCGCGATTTCCCTGAAGCCCCCACTTGACTCCCTGCGGTGGTCAAGTCTTCAAGGTCGAGACCGCTGCCTTAGATTCTGGGTTTCGATTTCTGCAGTGCGATATTGCAAACGTATCCTCTTCCGCTGACACATACCTCTATACAACAAACAAATGAAACTTTGGCTTTTCACTGTAAAAAATAATACCTCTTTTGGGGAGCCCTTTTCCCAAAACAGGGGTGAAGTAAGACCACTTTCAAATATTTTGGGGCTCGTTTGGAGGATTTTGTAGAAATGCGTTTTAGAGTGTCTTGATCATTTTGCTGTAGCTCTCAAAATGACCCCCAAAAATTCCAAAACTGGTGTTACTTCACCCCTGTTTCTGGGGAAGGGCTCCCCAAAACAGGTATTATCTTTTACAGTGTTCGATTTCTTGAAATAAACTCAAAATATTTTTGAGTTGATGGATTTTTTATACGAAATAAATTGCCTTAGTTAATTTTAAGTTATACACGGCACCATACTACTGTCATTAAACAAACAATTCGATCGGTCTTACGAACACCATCCTAACTTCAACTTCTTCCGTAAGTTCGCCACCTATCCTAACTTCCAGCACCGCGTTACTCTGCAGGCAGCTCGACAGGGTCTCATTACGATACTCTTCGATGCACTGCTAGAAGTTAGGGTTAGGGTTGTTCGCGAACGTAAGGAAGGAGTTAGGATAGTCTTCGTAGGACCGATAGAATTCCAGTCACATTAAAGACACACATTTTAGAGCCGAACAACAAGCAAATTTCAGTCAGAAAACAAAACAGATTCAGTCCACTTACGAAGTTCATTTTTGGCCGCACTGTTAAATAAATTCAGGTATAGCTGAACATTGGACTCCAACGAGTCAAATTGAAAAACAGCTTACGTGTGTCGATCTTCTTCTTCCGTTGCAGGTGGAGCAGCCTCCAAACGGGCGTTGCAGTGACGCGGCCTCGTACTGCGGGCTGCACGGCCAGCGCTACCCGGACAAGCGCCCCATGGGCTTTCCTTTCGACAGGCTGGGCCGCAAGAGCGTCACGTCTCTGCGCTCTTTCCTAACGCCCAACATGTTCGCCGTGGACGCTCTCATTCAGTTCCAGGACCAGCTGGAGGCGCCCGCCGCACGGCGGACGGCCCACAAACGGTGACCGACATGCAGGGGTCAATCACACGTGAAATACTGAACCATTCGCTCTCAAGAAGTAATGATAGAATCAGTTTGTTGAAAATTATGGCCTTGAAGCCTATCTTCAACAATTATGGCAATACGTAATACAGTGATTGTGCCGACTGCGGCACGGCGAATTATTGCGCACCTTACAATTGGGCGCCCAACGCAGAGCAACCACCTGACATACAAAAACAAGGGCGATAGGATAGTGAAGGTAAGAAGGTTCATGTCTCTACCCACACACGAATAAGCCGGCCGGTTCAATAGCGAGCGCCAAGCGGCAAGTAAAAGGCAATAGTTAAGAAACGATGCGCTGAGCAAGTCTTCATCGCAGGCTGAAGGAGATGGGCCACGTCGGAAATTTTCTAGAAAAATTGAAGAAGCAAAAACTTGTTTTCTTTTTTCAGACACAAATAGTTGACATGGAAAAAATTGCAACAGAAAGCAAGTGTTTTGAGACTGTGATCGGGCATTTGATCTTAGTATTTCGAAGTGCCAAGTACCATGTCAAATTGAAAATAATGGGTCACAGAGGCACAGGGAATAGCGTAGTCTGTCGTGTATATTGAACTTGGATCTCTGGACCTTCGAAGGAAACTATGTATTTTGCCGATGGAAAATAGTTCCACCGGGACATATCAAATTTTCAGCGTAAATATTTTCCATCGGAAAGCGTAGCAAAATTACGACAGCAAAATAGTTCCCTTCGGAAAACATTTTCAGCGGCACAATATTCGACCGGGATTTTTAGCTTGGTGCGTGTTTGTGAGTATTATAACGATATCTTCCGATCACGTCGAGATACAGCCTTGCTTTTGTTTTTAACTACATTAGCAAAAACTCAGTGAATGAAAATGCTTTTTTTTTGTTTACGCACATTTTTTATTAGTTGAACTTAGTTCTGATTTGTTGTGTAGTGCTAATGAACCATAGCGGTGAAATAAATATTTGTGAAATGTATTTGTCTCTTTACTAGGGAGCTCAGACATCCAACTGACCAACAGATGATCTGCGTGCATGGTGTTAAAAGTCCTCAGTTAGGCCAGTTTTCATTGGCGTATTTAGGCGGTCTTTACCTCACTGCCATTTTTAAGCGACAGTGGCAAAAGTCCTGGAGACGGGTACATTCTTGGAAGCGATAATGCTGAGAAAGTGGTCTAGCATTGCCTGGTGAGGCGGTAATCCTTCTAGCAAGGTCCAAAATCTAGTTTTTTCTTGTAAATGGTTAAATATATCTGCATTCTGGATAAGAAGTCACAGAAGAGAAACGGTCTAAGACACGTCATGTTTTTGTGCCTCTATCGTATTCTTTTTTAGTATTTCAGTAATGACCAACTATTATTGAGAGCGGTTAATCTTGTTCAGCTTATGTTTTTTGTCAGTTTCATATTGTGCTGGCAACTTGACTTCGATGGGCTGCCTCTTAAATAATCAGTGACAGATGTAACTGCTTCAATGTATGCGATGCAAGCTGTTAATCGCTGAAATAAATGGGAATTTCTCCTCTTAAGAAATAGAAGTGATGATCAGCCGCATTCAAAACTATTTTAAATCAGACGATGCTTTCACGATGCGCGCGGGGCCTACACAGCGAGTTTGAGCGACTTGATTCGAAGCTCCCACTCGAAGCTTTGTGAGCGTTTGTGAGTCCCTTTGAATCGAAGCAAATCGGACGTGCTCAGCTCAAGACTTTAAACGGCCACACTAAACATATATATACTTACATGTGGAAAATAGGCATTTGTCTTGGTGCGGTTACATCGTGGACTTAGTCCGGCACCAAACAGTTGGCCTGTTGATGCCTTTCGAGCCAGATGCGAGCGGATAACAAAGCAACATAACCTAACCAGTGCTTGGTTCGTCCACATGGTGCGCGCGCCGAGGTGGTAACTGCGCATGCTCAGTGCACCATTATTGCTTCGAATCGGAGGGATCAAGGAAGCTTCGAGTTCAAAGCGGCAGAAGCTTCAAATAAAGTCACTTAAACTCGCTGTGTACAGTTGACGACGTCGAGACGCCTCTGTAGAGCGCAGTCAAGTAACGCGGCCCTCTTGAGCTAACGCGGGGTCACATGAACGCGGTAAGTGATCCAATCTGATCACTGCACAAACCCACTACCGCGCTGCATCGAAATCTTGCACCCGTCTCTCCTACCAGCCACAATGAGCCCAGCAACATTCAAATTTGAGCGCCAACCTCGGCGCCAACGGAATGCGCCTGCTTGGCGTCCAATTTAACGTGTAAATTTGTAAATCTTTCTACAAGCACCCACCGCAGCTTACTTCTCAAAGGTACTTAAAGTAAAGTTTAGTTCTCTCTATTTCATGACATGGACACATGGACATGGAAAGAAAAATCTTGTATCTGTTTGAAGCATTTCCCAAATATATCGAAAAAATGTGTCGTTTCTGCAAGCGATGCTTGTAAATTGAGTTATAAAACGATTCGCGTACTTTCTCGTAATTTTGAGCACCCTCAAAATTAAGCTTGAGTTCCCTAGACCTAACGCTACTTCAATCGGCCGCCAAGATCCGGCAGATCGGTTTTAATAAGTAAATATGTCAGAGGATGTCACCCTCAGTGCGTTGCGGCAGCGTTTTCTTTAATGCATGATTACAAACAATCTCCAGTGGTTCAACGACAGACAGACAGACGACAGACAGGCATACCTGTGAGGGGCAATGAAGCGCCTGTCCGGAGAAGAGTAGGCCATCCCGCAATACCTCGGTGCGTAACTTACAGGCCTACCTGCCAGGGGCCATGAAGCCCCTGTCCAGAGAAGGGTAGGCCATCCCGCAATACCTCGGTGCGTAACAGACAGGCCTACCTGCCAGGGGCCATGGCCATGAAGCCCCTGTCCAGAGAAGGGTAGGCCATCGCGCAAGACCTCAGTGGGTAACAGACAAGCCTACCTGCCAGGGGCCATGAAGCCCCTGTCCAGAGAAGGGTAGGCCATCCCGCAATACCTCGGTGCGTAACAGACAGGCCTACCTGCCAGGGGCCATGGCCATGAAGCCCCTGTCCAGAGAAGGGTAGGCCATCGCGCAAGACCTCAGTGGGTAACAGACAAGCCTACCTGCCAGGGGCCATGAAGCCCCTGTCCAGAGAAGGGTAGGCCATCCCGCAATACCTCGGTGCGTAACAGACAGCCTACCTGCCAGGGGCCATGAAGCGCCCCTGTCACGTGATATTGCCGAGGTGGTGCAATATTTTGGGCGGTCGATAGTTCTGGGCCAAGGGGACACCCCGACCAACAATCTCACAAGCTCACCCAGTGACCGGGCTCACCGCCGCTGCGCTAGGACCGCGAGACATTCCCTCGCCCCGCCGGACCCCGCCGACGGCCGGGCCTTCTACCCTAGTCCGCCTCGTAATCCCGTCATCCGATTTCAAAATTTTTTTGTACACGTTCTTTGCAAAGTATAAGCGACAATATTTCACCCTCCTCACACTAAAATTTCACTTACCCGGAAACGCTATTGGGAGATTATCGCTGCTAAACATTTTAAAAGTATTGCACTTGCAATGTCAGTGATTATTATTTCTATCACGAAATTCATGAAATCTCAGTAGCTGTTTGCTGGGTTTTTTTTTTCCACATAAATACACTGTTAATTTAAATCTAAAATTAAGAGACCAAAGTTGTGCATTTTCACAGCCTGCTGACGACAGCCCAGTCTTTAAATAGAAATGCAAATTTTATATGAACTTTTTTTGTAATTTCCTGGCCAAGTATTCATGATTTGCTCAGCGTTTAGCGAAGCCAGTGGATCGGCGGAGGTAAAAACTGTTGTCTGTGTGTCTGTCTGTCTGCACGTTAACTTCCGAAAGCGTCGAGATACAGGCTAGCGCTTTAAATCCAATGGAGTATCATCAAAAGACACACGCGTATTGATTTTTAGCTTTCCAGCTTAGTTTTAAAGGGGGGTTGTAAGGGAGGCCTAAGGACTGATTTAAAGGCGGAAATAAACTTCTTTCTGACTACGTCGTGCGGGGTATCAAAATAGGGGTTTCTGATGATGCTCATCACGTTTAAAATGCTTCCGGACGCCTTATCTGTCTTTTAAGGGTATTTTTAAGATATTTTATGTCATAAAGGTGTGGTTTTTACGAAAATCATTACTTTATCAGTCATGTCGAGTTGGGTGTCGTCTCAGGGGTTTTCGAAGGTGCTGATCACGAAAAAGATATCGTCGGTAGTATATTACATCATAAAGGGGTTCTTTTCGGGCGGTTAATGTCAAAAAAGGGTTAATTTCAACAGAAATCTTAACTTATTTAATCAAGTCGAGTTGGGTGTCGCCGCCAAGGTTTTCAAGGATGCTGACCACTAAAATCGCATTAAAAAATTCGTCAAATGCTTTCTCAAAGGTCAATGGGCTGGCTTACACCATAGCATGTAGGTCCTCAAACGGATAGGTTGTAACCCTCGTCTTATGTCGGCCACAAACCGGTAGGTTATGTTATGGTCGTTTGCCTGCACACGGTCACGGTCGTATCGCCGAGCCGGGCTGGCCACGATATACGGCGTATAAGCTTTTTCTGGTAGACCCTAAATCGAGGCTCGAAGGGCCGAGCCGAGTCAGGCATAGCTCAGTAAATTTCTTTGGTTTACTCTTGGTAAAACAAAACACAAAAAAATAAAAGAACCTTGCCTTAAACAAAGACTCGCGGCGTCCCCTTTCTCTCTTTTCTTGCCAGGATTCCTAGCACGTGAAATTTCTCATCACAGCGGCCTTGCCTCCTTCTCCTCCTATTCCCTGCTCTGCAGACGCTGGCGGTTCCGATCAAACGAAGGCAGTGTATACAAACTAGGTTTGTGTACAAGCATGTGTGAAAAGTAATTCCAACATTCCGTTCTCACGTAGTTCAAATACTCCTTTGTGGTAAGTGATCATCATAAAAAGTAATAAATTTAATGTATTTATCACAATAAGGCAAAAAGAAAAAACATGTTTTTTATAAGAACGAAATCGTAATACTTAGAAAATTGTGCATTGCGATACGCATTATTTAAGCAAAAAATAGTGCTCAGTTAAGAACACCATTTTACACAAGCTGCGATTGTAACTTACATAACTGAGTACAGCTGTGAGTTTAACAGCGCACAGAAAAATGTAGCCTACGCAAACCTTAAGCGCAACCAAATTATACGTCCACAAACCACTTCTCCCGGATGGTAACAGCGTAACGTTTCGTGACTCGTTTGAATCTAACAAACTTTTAGAAGCGTTATGAAACAACGCCACACTTCTTGAATAAAGAGATGTCAAGTAATTTTATTTTCAACTAATACTCGAACATAACCAGAAAATAACAATTCGAAGTATCATTATAACAAAGTTATGCTGCCTAGGAGTACACCTGACAGCATATTTGGCCCCCTTGCAGTAGAAATCGCATACGCGAACGGATAAAAGTGACGACTAACCTTATTTCTCCCGGCCTTCGGATTAGTTGGGTAGGTTTACACGCGTTTCAAAAAAGATACTTAGTTTTAAACGAGTCGCGGAAAGTTACGTTGCTATCATCAGGGGGGAGCGAAAAGCAGAAAAAAAACTTATTCCGGAAGTAGGCGGGAAAGAAGCCTCACGATTCTCATTTACGTCTAAAGTATTTTGGATGTCAGTCAATATGCACGCCAAACCAGTCCGACGAGAGGAGCCGGGAACCCCGCCACGCTATGGCTCATGGCTATATGGACCAGTCCCAGGTCCGTGGCCTTGATCTTGAGCGGGAAACTGCGTGCCTCAAAGCAAAGACGAATAAGTAATTACTGGCTCACATTCAGATGGGACAGTCTGGCATGCTCTGGCATACACGTGACCCGTCGTGCGAGCATGGTGCCAGCCATCTTTCCCCCCGGAGGTATGACTTGTTCAAGTAAGTGACTGACGTCAGGAGTCAGACACCAAACCTGTTCCTAATTGCTGAGACTGTTAAATCAGCTGCTGGTTCCGGCTGGCTCGTCTCGCTATGCTGCGTGTCGTGCACAGCACCAGTACCGGCCATAAATATCTTATCACTTGTGGAAAAACCGATGGGTCAATCACTCACGTAATCATGTGTACAAACTTTCGGAAACTTTGTTTGTAAGATTGATATTTACTTCACTTTCGGAACAGAATGAAGATAACCGGAGCTAGTTAGTACTACAATTGTCCTAAACAGACAAAAAGACGAAAATTTCAGCTCAAACGTTGATGTTGTTAACATAGTAAACTTATAGTGAAAACCACTTCCCTCGAACGAAACAATTTGCAATTATGATATCCCATGGACTGCTGTGGCAGCGTTAGAATAACGTTCGGCCTGTAGACTCATGTGAACATGGACGGCACTCAACAGAACACAAACAATCAATTGTTCTAGTATAATGAAGATCATCACTGGCAACTAGACGAAGAGACAGTAGTTCAACTCCAGATTAGGCCGCTCGTTTCTCTAACACTTTCGCCTTGTGATCGAGTGTTCCAGCTCAGTACTTTCACTGCAGGATTTCACGTGTACAGTTAGTTTAATGCACAAATGTGGACACGGCAGATGGGGAAATGCTCAAAAAAATGTTTGCTGAATCTTATCCGTGCCCGAGACCGTTCGGATTGTTCGGGTCAGGGACCTTCGAGCATTGCACTAACCTAGATGTTGTATTGTTCGGAGAACATTCTCAGAACCAATGTGTGCTACGTTGAATAGCGATAGCTATATATATTATTGGTTGTACCATGACAAATATTTTATATCGTTGACAAAGCTGCCCACCCAGGCCCTCGAGCTGCCCGATCCGTGGATGCCGTGGATTTGGTGAGACCTTCCCTCTCTCAGCCGCTATTTTAACCAGTCGAGCGGGAACGAATGGGACGCCGTTTTCTTGAAAGTTTTTTTTGGGTGGCCGGCATTTCCATAAAGAATGAGGCAAGCGGAAACGCATGGGAACGCTGCAGGGTAGGAACGTCAGCAATGTTACAACGCGTTCCCCCCTGCTGCAGGGCGGCCAGGCGGAGGGTTTTGGCTGCAAAGAATGAACAACGCTGGACAAAATTGGCGCCAGCAGTTACATAGCTTCGGAAAAGACTTCAATACTCCTTACCAGCGGAGACATTAGTCTTCTTAGAATTGAATTAAGGACCATCTCAGATTAAACACACGTATGGCGATAAATGTGCATTAATGGGCATTTTGTACTACTTTTTATTTCCGGTAAAAACTGCTCATGAACGATTCAAAACATAAAAATAAAGCGCTGTGGTGTGGAACGACACAGCAAAGTACATTTGTGAGAAATTTTTTATTTATTTAAAACTGAAACCATGTCCGAAGCGAAAATATTCAATTTTGTGGTATAATCGTTGAATGGGTACGGAAAGAATTTTAAAAGAATACTCCGGAATGCGCAACGTCTTGACTATGTTTCGGGAAGGCAAAAGTTAATGATGTGTCAACATTTTACGTCGGCGTTGATTTAGAAGGGCCTGTTCCGGATGGAAAGTGAAATGACGATAATCATTCGCGGCTGTTGAAGCCGGTCAGCCGAAGCCGATCATGGATCACGTAATGGTAAATATGGTCACCACACAGCTGCTTTGACTGCAAGCCATCGAAACACGTTTCTCCGGAAGAGCAAGCTACTCCACGCCATGCGACGGCACGCCACACCGTGCCATGGCGAAGCTACATCTCTCTCTCACTTTCTGTCTCAGTTCCGTAAACGTGTCGTCGCAGTGTGGTTCGAGGCGTCCGGCTGGCCGTCGGTGTGTGTTCCTGGCAGGTAGAGTTTCAAAGTGCGTAAGGCAAGCGGTGGTGGTATGGGGCACGCGTCGGTGCGAGAGCAGAACACAAAGATGGAGGAGGGAAAGGGGGGGGGGGGGGGAGGCAAGGAGTATGTACGAAGTTGAACCCCTCCACTCACCCGTTTTCTTACAAGACTTGTTCTTTAGCTTGCCTGTTGTATGTTTTTGCACACAAAGGTAGACAGGACGAGTTGTTGCACCGGGTTTGATGTTCATTAATACGCCAACATTTTGTCAGAATGAACACTTTGAACACTAGGTTAAGATTTATGTTACGACTTACAAGAAATTCCAAGCAGAATTATTAACGTGGCAAACGAGATGTTTTTTTTTTTATGGGTTTTAAGAGTTAAGGTTTAAGGTTTAGGAGAAAAGGTAGAAGAAATTTTATTTTTTATTATAAGGTTACGTCCTGCTTTCAATTTTAAATGAAAAATGTTAAAATAATTCACAAAGAAACGTTACGTTCGTCAATGTGTGCTCTATTTTGAGATATTTCTTGAAGATTTTAAATGGGAGAGATCTAGAGGTTCCCCTCTGTGGAGACACCCCCCCTTCCAATATTTTATTTACTTTTATGTCTTGGTTGTCTCTGATTCTTTTTAGAAAAAATCGAAAATATTCGTGGAGCTTGGGAAAATATTTGGGAGAGATTTAGAGGTTCCCCTGTCTGGAGGTTCCCCTTATATTTCATTAAATTTACTTTTAAGTCTTGGTCTTGGGAGTCTCTGATTCTTCCACTTCAAATAGAAAAAGCCCCATTGGCCCCATAAAATGGGGCTATTTCGGTCCCCCATTTTTGGGGGTCAGCCCCATATGGGGCCGGGCCCCTCATATGGGGCCGGGCCCCTCATATGGGGCCGGGCCCCTCGTATGGGGCCGGCCCCCAAAAAAGGGGGACCGAAATAGCCCCATTTTATGGGGCCACTCGAAAGGGGCTTTTTTCCAATGGGACATTCTTGATATGGCATGTACAATGCGGTTTGGCGAATTGTGATTTGAAATATGTTCTAGAAGTGTTCAAAGTGTACAAGGTTGAACATTAAGTGTTCCAATCGGGAAAAACGACCTAGAGCAATTCGATTTGTTTCACTCCAACTCAAAATCGTAACTTGTCGCATCCAGACTCGCTCCTTCCTTGGCCGCATAATATCAATAACTTCAATATGAAATCTTGACAGCGGGCTCGTGACCAGTAGGCTGTTTCAAACTGAGGGTTCATGTCACCGATTTTGTCGTTTCGACCAAAATTTGGAAGTTAACGGTGTAAGAACACGCTGTGCAAAATCTGGCCGCTCTGCGATGACGGGAACCCGAGCGTAGTTGGTAGCGTGGTGGCGTTTGGTCAGCGCGGGCTACGAAGACCTGTTGGCTTGTGATCGCTCCCCGTTGA
>CABIKL010003070.1:0-11501 GCA_902196195.1 Aptinothrips rufus | reverse complement strand
CCCCCCCCCCCCCCCCCCCCCCCCCACTCCCACCTTGGTTGCCGCCGCTGCGCCGCGCCACTACCGATGCTGCGGGCCGCAGTGGGCGGTTGGACGGGAGAAAAGTGTAAAAACAACGAAAAGAAGGGGAAAGAATGCCGCGGATAGGACGGCTGGGCGACCGCGTTGGGCTCTCCGCCGGCCAGGCCGAATAGAACAGGGAAGCCCTTCTTCTGTCTCCTCGCCTCGCCCCCCTCTCAAACGCGCGTCCAGCCTCCTGGCGCTGACCGATGCACTGTTGACAAGAAAAAGAGATGAGGTACAGGAAAATTCAGCCAAAACACGCAACCTCAAGAAAGGAGAGGTTTCATTATTCTCGAACCTGCTAGTAGCGTGAATTTTGCATCTTTTGATTTGTTGAGCAGCGTAAGTACGTTTTCGGGCATGTCTCCCTATTATTGATTCAAAGTTGGGTTATGTTAGATTAGTTCCCACGTGGAAATAATTTTCGTTCGCGAAAGAAACTTCCAATCTCTTGAACACTCTCGTTCCTCACAGACCTCTTTACCCGTCTCTGTCCTTCGACCGTCTGGCGCCTAGCTCACCGCGTCTCAACCAACCCTTGCTCGCCAGTGCAAACACGGCCCGGCGTCTCGGATGCTCCTGCCCCTCCCCTCCCCTCCCCTCCTTGCCTCGCCTTCCCTATTCCTTCGCCTTGCCCATTGCCTTGCCTCTTGCCTCGCCTTGCCTCTTGCCTCGCCTTGCCTCTTGCCTCGCCTTGCCTCTTGCCTCGCCTTTTCCCTCGCCGTGCCTATTGCCCCGCCTCTTGCCTCGCATATTACCCCGCCTTGCCTATTGCCTTGCCTTGTCTATTGCCTCACCTTGCCTTGCCTTGCCTTGTCTATTGCCTCACCTTGCCTTGCCTTGCCTTTTGCCTCGCCTTACCCTGTCTTGCCTATTGCCTTGCCTTGTCTATTGCCTCACCTTGCCTTGCCTGGCCTCGCCTCACCTTGTCTCGCCACTCGCCCCGCTTTTTGGCTTCCCGTGCCTTCCCTTTCCTTTCTTTCCATTGTCTTGTTTCCCCGTCCTTCGGCGAGCAGAGCCGGGCAGCGCAGCGCAGCGCCTTGGGGAGAGCCTCGTCTCACTGTGCCACACCCCTCCGCAACGCACCCCTCGCCTAGTTCGTCGACTTGCCGCCAGGTGGCAGCATCGCTCGGATCACTCCTATCATCTCGCAGGAAAACAGCCTTGGAGCCCGCGCCTCCTCGGTCGGCTCTACGCGCCTACCCCTTCTCTCTCTCTCTCTCTCTCTCTCTCTCTCTCATTCACTCACTTACACCCTCGGCTTGCTGTGGCGATGAAGTTTTTCTTTGCTTTTTCCGAAAGGGCGGCCGCGGCGGGGCTGGGCCGTGTGTGTGTATGTTTGCCCCCGCTCTCTGGGTACTTACTCTTGTGTGCTTTGATGCTGGGCCTGCAAACAGAGATTAAGAGGGCATGTCGTGCTGGGGCGTCAAAGTTAAGCGGTCCATCGTGGAGTCCCGCCGCGCCACCCCACGCGCAGCTACGGGCCGACAGCCCTACCACGCAGGAGATTGACACCTACTCCTGCACTGTAAAAAAATATTCCAGTTTTGGGGAGCGTTGGCCAAGAAACAGGGGAGAACTATCATCCGTTTCGGAAGTTTTGGGAGGTGATTTTCAGAGCTATACCAAAGGATGAGGACAATCCAAGATACATTTATACATATGCCTCAAAACGAGTCCAAAAATTCAGAAACTTGTATTACTTCAACCCCGTTTTTTGGGATGGGCTTCCAAAAACTTGTATTTTGTTTACAGTGAGTTCTGGCCTTACCCCTTTTTTTTGCCGTTCACATGCATCAAATTAGTAATATTTTAGTAACAATTTACTAACAATTTCGTAATCAAGTAGAACAAAGTTGTTACTAATTCTAGCTGTGTAGTATAAAAATGTTACTAAGTCTGAATAACAACGGTCTTAGACGTTTACAGTGTAGACTTCAGAGGAGTTTTATGATCATCACGCACAATGCCGTTCGGAAAAACTTAAGATTGTGTTGAAGATCAATAATATCCTTTGGAGGTTTAAAATACGCCACAGCACCGAATATTCTGTACAATCTTATAGATGTTCAAGAATAAATACTTACAATTTCGTTTGGAGGTTCAAGTATTATGTGATATCCTTGGGAGCTGCGCCATAATGTATCTGTGCGGTCCTCTTCGTCCGGTGTCCACTGGCATACTGCTGCTCTCCACTCTGTGTCCGCATTGCGTATGCTTCTCCTCATTCTCCCATCCCCTGTAGCCTCCGCCAGAGATCCCAAACGGGTGGGTAGAGCCAATATGCGATCGTTTTCTGTCTTCGTCCACTCCGTAAGAGGTCCACGAGAGCAACGAGGACAGAGAAAGGTCGGGTCGGGACACTTACCCGCCCATTGGGTCCTCTGGTCTTTACATCCGCGTGATCCGCGTAACCGTCGAGCGTCATGCAGTCCGTCCGTCCGCGCCGCTGTCCCCTCGCCTGCTTAATGAAGGGAGCCATGCAGGTAAGGAAGGGTCACCTCAGGACCCGTAAAAAAACAAAAGCGAATCGTCATTACCGCGCAGCGCTGCTGCTAGCATTTGAAGGAACTCGTAATCAAAATCAATGCCAGAGAGGAAGCAGGAACGCAATTTCAGGAATCGAACCCGTTATGATGGGATCTTGTAGATTCAAGTGCACGCATACGAGGAAGTTAACTTCGGTGGGTCTCTTCATGCTCGTCTAAATTTCAAAAATGTCAAAATTGCTTTCGTTTTCGACAAATAAGGCCGCGTTAAAAAAATCAAAATTACACAAATATTTGTGATTTCTAGTATTGCATCTCATGTTATCATAAGGTTGTCTTGTTTTTAACATCCCAGTCCGCCGAATTTTCAAAGAAGCCGAGAGCCAAAATCTCAGATCCCCCCCTCCCCCTCCCCCCCTTCCCCTTCTAAATTGTACGTCGATGAAAGCGTGCGCGTATCAGGTCTCGAGCAGCTGGCTGGAGTCCAGCAGCAGCAGCAGTTGCATCGGGGTGTGATCTGAGGTGCAGCACTGCAGCGGGCTACGCTGCATGCAGGTGTGAGGGGATCGCTTGGTCATCTCTCATTTGCATGTGGCCCGCGTGGCGTGGCGTCGCGTGGCGTGGCGTGGCGTGGCGTGGCGTATTCCATGCATCCGCGCGGCCCTGCGCCGATCCGACCCGACTCGACCGACCATCCGACCCGCGCAATGAGACAAACACCCTGCGATGCTGCCGCTGTCCGGCCTTGGTAATGAGTCACGACATGGATGGCGAAAAAAAAAAGAAATATTAAAAGTTTAGAATACGACGCGTCCTGTCCCGCCACGCTCCGCCACGCCCCGTAGGACGACGCGACGCCACGCCACGCTCAGGCCATGCAGCAGCCCAGCCCTGTTCTGTCCAGTCCTTCCTGAGCTGCTCTTGCAGCGTGCGCATGCATGCAGTGCAGAAGGGAGCACATAGCGGCAAGCATGCTCCCTACAAACTCGATGTGTCGCTGTGTATCATATTTTAAATATTTTTCTTATTTTTTCGGTTGTGAAGTTTTATATAGCAACTTTGTTCCTCCCAATCACAGTCGTAGCCATCGAAATATTATGTCCTTTGGACCCTACGCTCCTGTTCATGCGGGACTAGAAATTTAGTTCAGAAACATTTCGCAATTTTTGAACATTTTGAGATGAAAAAAATTACTTAGAACTTACTTTAGAGACATCATTTCTCCAGGTTCTTGTTAAGATACGTATCGACGGTATGTCATTTGTGTCCCGAGTGCTCCCCGAAATCCATTTGGAATGCGCTAAAACTGCTTAACAAAAAAAAATCACATACGTTTTTCCTTAAGAAACTAATGGAATAATTGTAATCGGTGCAAAATTCGGTTTGTCGATTGGATGAAGATATTCTTTCATTTGTTCGGGGCGCATCAAATTGACGGCTTTCTTCCTAGACAAGATGTTGGAACGGTGATGCGCAATGCAGTTAAAAGGAAGACAAGGCTTCAATTACCTGACGCGGTTACCGAGACTACTTTAAGATTCTTTCTATTCGAAGGGGCGATCTTTGCGCCGTTAGTTAAACAGGCGCTGCACACACTGTAAAATTAATTTCATCACTTTTACGTATTATTCGTGACGAAATAGTTTACGAATTTTTCGTCACTTGACTTCAAATTTCGTGACGTATAATTTGTATGACAAAATTCACGAATTTTGCGTTAAAATGACGAAACATTCGTCACAAATTTTTTCGTCAGTGTCCTGCTATTAGGACTAAGCGTGACGTATAATTCGTCAAGTGACGAAATGCTATTAAAAGCTCGATGACGAGAAATTTTTAAATGCCACAATACAAAATAATCTTGTCCAAAAATTAGCAAGAGGTTTTTCGTCAAATAACAGAAAATTATTTTCCAGTGCACGCGTTAAATTGTAAGCGCTCTCCGTCTATCCACCCACTGATCCCGTGCTGTCGGCCTGGACTCGTGTCCGTTCCTTTCCCTCCTCTAACAGTTCGCCGCCATCCATCCCCGCGAGTAGTACGCAGTACGCGTGCCAGTCGGACGCAGCTAGGCAGGCAGGCAGGAGGAGCCGGTTTGAGAGAGAAAGCGTGCGCCGCGAGCCGGTCAGCGTGTCCGGGTGCGGTTGGTCGCGAGGTCGCCAGTTCAGGGCGGGGTACGCGAGTCGGAGGGTGCTGCTTGCTGCTCGCCGCGGTCTGCAGAGCCGGGCTTGGACCTCGCTGGACCAGGCTCGAGATCTGCGGCCACGGGGCAGAGGTCACCGCTCCGCAGCATCCCGGTCCTGGTCCTGGTCCTGCACTGGCGGCACACGGCGCGCGGGGCTGGAAGGGGATGGTAAGGGATGAAGATGACGATCAAGGGGGGAGGGAGAGAGAAGGAGAGCTGTGTCGGCCTGCCTGGCCTCGCCGCGACTAGGAGCGGCGCACGAGCTACCCCTTGCCCGACTCGGCTCACCCCTACCCCCACCACGGGGCCACGCGCTCCTCCGAGGGGTGGGGGGCGAGCGGCGCTAGGGTGGGCGCGCGCCGCGCACGAGGGGTGGGGGATCTCAGACGCGGGACAAGACAAGGCGAAAGCAAGAGAGAGAAATCATTTTTAGTCGCCGGCGCGTACGGGCACCACGGCCACCCCCTCCCAGCGTCGCGACGCCCGGAGCCTGGAGGGGAGGGAAAGACGCCGAGACGCGGAGACCTGGGGTCTTGCGGCGCCGGCGCAGTCGGCTAAGGAGGCACCCGCCCCTCATAAGGAACGGAGGGGAGGGCGTTAGCGCCGGTGGTGGGGGTGGCTTCGACGCCGGCGCCCGCCCGCCCGCCCGCCTTTTTCGTCCTTCTTGCCGAGCCGCCCTTAGCTGCGATCCTTTTTTTCCGCGCTCTTGAGATGGTGGCGCCGGGAAAAGGCTGGCCCGAGAAGAATACTCGCTCTTCAGTTCGCGAATCTTTCTCTGGCCGCACGCAGCTCTCGGGCGCCACCGCCACCGCCGCCAAGGGCCGAGTCCCGGGTGTCCCGCGGAGCACGTCGCCGCCGAGGAGCAATTCTTCCGCCTCTTTCGCGGAAGAGGGAGGAGGAGGAGGAGGAGGGGGAGAGGGGCGCCGTCGTAGCCCTCGCTCTTGCCGCCGCCGCCGCGCTCCTGAAGAAGTGTCCGCGAAGTCGCGTCGCCCGTTCTTTCCGTCGCGGAGCGCCGCCCCCGCCGCGCCGCCCCACCGCGCCACCGCCGCCGCCGCCGTCGTGGTCGTGTTCGAGCTCCCTCGCCCTCGCCGTCTTGGTCCGTCTCTTGGCCGAGGCCCTTGAAGACGCTGAGCTCCTCGCCCGCCCCCCCAGCCCGCCTTGTCTATAAGGGTGTGTGCGCGAGTGCGGAGCCCCAGTGTGCCCCGAGCCAAGACAAGGTGATGTCCGTGGTGGAGTAGTGTGGAGTGGCCCCGGTGTTCGGCGACGACAACTTGCGTGCTCACTGCCGACGACTCTGCCGCGCCTTACTTCATGCTGCCTTCCAGTCGGTCGGGACTTAGACGAAATTCTTCTCGTCCGCTACTGTGCTCTTACCGTGATGTGATTGTCATCACCGGTCATCGTCTTTCTTTTTGGATTATTTGGTCGTCGCCGGAAGCAAGTTGTCGTCGTCGCCGCCGCACTCTGGATTTTTTTTATTATTTCACTTTTTCCTGGATTTTTGTCGTTGACGAGCTGGTCTCTCGCCGCTCGACTCCGCGCGACCTGTCAGCTGACGGGGTTGCTGCACCGCGCTGCTACGCCGCGCCACGCCGCGCGCTGCTGTTTTTTGTGGCCATTCCCTGCGCGGCCTGTCGGCTGTGCGTCGAATAGAGTTCGGGATTCTCGAAGCGGCCCGCGTTCTTCTTGTGCTTTCCGTGTGTGTGTGGCACCTGGCGAATTGAATTGGTCATTTCGTCGCCGCCTGTCAGTGTGATGGCCGAGCGATGAAATAAATGTGTCGTGCGATGCGATTCGGTCTCGACAGGCGGCCGACCGTCAGCCAGGATGTGATGTGTGTGGTGTGACAAGCGAAGTGACTAATATCCTGCGCCTTGTTCTTTTTGCTTGCAGGTCCCCCATTCACTCCGAGGAGACAGCAGAAGACAGCAGGGCTCGCGAAGCAGACGATACTCATTGGATTACTGTGTGTGCCATGTCAGCGTGAGTGCGACGAGGTCCCGCACCGCTGACGAAGAGAGCGATAGCGTCGAGTGAAACGAAGGCCGATACAAGTGCAAAGTGTGTGACTGCGTGACCCCCATGCGCGGCGCGCAGTGAGTGAAGTGAGTGATTGTGAAGTGACGTGGCCGCCGCCGCCCTCGCGGTGCTAGCCGGCGCCATACAGCCCGAACAGCAGCCCGCCGCGGAGCCCGGCGGGTGCGGCGGACCGGCGGACCTGATCGGCGTGCTGGAGCCCACCGCCACGGCCACCTTGGCGTCGGTCGGCTACGACGCCCTGCTGGGGCCGCTCAACCTGACGCGGGCACGCGAGCTCCACCAGCTGCCCGCGGGCGCCGCGGAGCCGCGCGCCGACTCGGACGAGGACGACGAAGAGGAGGACGAGGACGACGACGAGGATCAGGAGCTGCTCCTCGCCCCGCCCGCGTCGTCCTCGTCCGGTCTCGCGGCGCCCCCGCACGCGGGCACGCTGACTGGGCACGGGCACGGACACGGGCACGGGCACGGACCGGCCCTCGGGCCACAGGGCTCTGCGCCGCTTGACTTGCGCGCCACGCTCACCCCGGACCACCCCATGTCGCTGGACGTGCAGCAGGCCCGCTCCGTGTTCAAGATGAACTCGGACTTCTGGCAGCAGGCCAGGGGGCCGCCGGGCATGCCCCCCGGGATGCCGGCCGGGCTGAGCGCGCTGCTGGGGCAGCACAGCCCCAACACGCTGGCCGCCCTGCAGCAGCAGCACCACCATCACCACCAGCAGCAGCACCAGCAACAACAACAACAACAGCCCCCGCACTCACCGCAGGCCAGTAGCAACGGCAGCGCCGCGGCCATGGCCATCGCCAACGGCCTGGCCGCCAGCCTGCTGCAGCAACATCAACAACAACAAGCAGCCCAGCAGGCCGCGCAGCAGGCCGCCCAGCAGCAGGCTCAACAGCAACAACAATTAGTGCAGCAAGCGCAGCAGCAAGCCCAGCAGCAAGCCCAGCAGCAAGCCCAGCAGCAAGCCCAACAACAGGCCCAACAACAGGCTCAACAGCAGGCCCAACAGCAGGCTCAACAACAGGCCCAACAACAAGCCCAGCAACAAGCCCAGCAACTAACCCAGCAACAAGCGCAACAAGCGCAACAACAAGCCCAACAACAAGTTCAACAGCAAGTACAACAGCAAGTGCAGCAGCAAGCCCAGCAACAAGCCCAGCAGCAAGCCCAGGCGCAGCAGCAAGCCCAACAACAGGCCCAACAACAACAACAACAACCCCAAACGCAACAGCCCCCTCAAGACAACCCTAACGTGGCGAATGGCCCCGAGTCCCCCACGGGGAGCCTGTCTAGCGCGCAGGAGGCGCTGGTCGCCCTGCAACAACAGCAGCAGGCCTTGCAGCAGCTCCAGGCCAGCCAGCAGCCCCCGCAGTCCGAGTCCCCGGACCCCAAGCAGTTCATGACTGAGAAGCTCGTCAACGAACTTCAGGTACGTCTCAACTCGCTGCTCGCTCTAAAACCACTGTCACTTCGTGTTCAGGCGGTCTGCTTCTGTCATTGTTTCCGTAGAATGTCTCAAACTTGCTTTTTAAATTTTCTGTCAAAGATTCGGCGTTTGACACTCTTTTTTAAAAGCCTTATTTGGTTTGGTTATGTGTGAGAAAGTGCATCTAGTCAAGAGCATGAGCCTTTTTTTCTTCTTTTTGTAGAATTATAAGTGATTTTTCTCTTACCTAGGTCGAAACGTTTCCGTTTTATTTATATTTTTTGCTAGTGGGAGATTAGCCGTGTCTAGGGAGGCCACCTGGCCGTGAGTAAGTGTTTAGAGGCTACGCAGTGCGACTGCGACACAAGTTCATTAAGCACCCCGCATGCAATTTTGCTGCACTTTGTTTTAATTTTGCCTGTTCCGCCCCTCGTGCTGTCTTATTCATGACCACGGCACAGGGGCATAGGAGCACCGCTCCTCTTAATTTTCATTCGTAGCTAGCTGTGGTAGTTTTCTTCCGCGGACGTCAAAACTGTGATAAAGATTTTGTCCCACGCCAGTCTGTCAGCGGTCAGGCGGTCAGTGAATATTTATTTTGATGACGTGAATCTGCTCCGCGTGTGTATGTGTGTGTTTGCCCTCGCGTGTGTGGCATTCTGCGTGACGCGCGTGCCCAAAAACCGCAAATCATATGGCGGCTAATAATGCATGAAAGAATCCCCCACCCCCTCTCCCCCTCACCGTCCCGTGCAGCACACCTGCAATTCCCTCGTCCAATGAGAATTGCTGGAAAACAAAAAGAGAGACCTTCACTCGCGAATCCTCTCCACACTGCGCCGCGCGCTGTGCCCCTCTCGTCCATAAATTCATCAAAATTTAAAATGTCGAGAGAAGCCCACGTCGGTGCAGCGTGTTTGTCTCTCTATCGCCCTCCATCTCCTCCTCTGGTCGCCGCGCCGCGGTGTCAAACTCACCGTGTTATTTTTCTATACTTTCCGATTGAACGAACAACGCAAATAATAATACGATAACCCCGCCCGGCTGATTTATCCCGGCCTCTGTCACATTTTTCATCTGAAGCGCACCGCGCCAGGCCACGCCACGCCACGCCACGCCGCATCCAGACTGCGCCGCGTCGGTGCGAAATGCTAAAACAAAAACAGGACTTTGCGCGGAAGGGAGACAGAGAGAAAAGATAACAAAATAGCTAGAAATAAAAAATAAAAAAAGAATCTGCGTGAAGTGCAGAGCACTGCAGTGTGGTGGTGCAAGCGAAACAGCACAGCAACCCGCCTGTATGCAGCCCAGCGCGCGGTGAGCCGCCATAGACGAGAGCCATTCTTTTTATATTTTTATGTCATTTTAATGCTGAAAGGATATATATTTATGACGCAGCGAGCGGTGGGCGGGCGTACACGCCGCCGCGGGGGCCCTGGATATGCATGTGTGCGCGCGAATTAGCATGTCGCAATGCACTTCTTTTTCTTTCGTATTTATTTCTGTTATTATTTATTTCATCCTCCTTTCACGCCCACGCTATGGCAATGGGCCTGTGAGGGGGCGGGGCGTAGCGGTATGTGTTGTTCGCAAATGAGTCGAGGTTGTTGTTGTTCGCCTCTCTTGACGTCTTTCACCACCCCCGCACCCTCTCCTGCCCCTGCTGCCCCCCCCCCCCTCCCCCGCACCCCGGGCCACTATGTACCTGGCCGGGCACTGGCAGTGCAGCGAGTACCTGCAGCGGGTGATAAGCTGGCCTCCCCTCACTGCTCGCCAATAAAGTCGGAGCACGCCCGGGGCACTATGGGCAGCTGGGGCTAACTGACAGGTGCACGGTGCAGCTGCAGGTGCGTGGCGTGGCACGGCGTGGCGTGGCGTGGCGTGGCCCAGCAGCAGAACTGACCTTCACACCTGTCAGAACGCTGCCCTTGCACCCCCCCCCCCCCCCCCCCCTGCACAACGCCCTAGCGCAGGGAAGCCGGGGCACGCCCGGTGCCCCCCATCGAAGGTGGAGGGGCCCTTCCCCGGAATAGAAGGGAACCGTGGGTGAGGCAGGGAGGGGTGGGGAGGGAGTGCAAGGGAAGTAGACAGGACGAGGGGGAGGAGAAAAGGACAAGTGAAGGGGTAGGAAGGTGCCCTCCGTCGCTACTCTCGTGTTTTGTGTAGTGGTAATGTCCGCGGGCAGTGGAGAGAGGGAGCGGAGAGGGATTCGGGGGGGGGGGGGGGGGGGGGGGGGGGGGGGGGGGGGGGGGGGGGGGGGCGTTGCCGGGGAAAAAGGGGTGGGTGGGCAGATGCGTATTTGTGAAGTAAGCTGAGAAAACAAGACGAAGTTGTACAGTGGTTCAACTAAACATTTAGTTCACTTGAACCTGAGAGCAGCAGGTGTTCATAACCAAGGCGTTATTTCGCTTGGTTTCCCGCGAGTCAAAATACGTAATTATCTAGCCCCCTTTCCCCCCCTCGCATTACCTAATCCGAAGCCATAAACCTCAACCTCCTGGGTCCTAACGCCGGTCGCATTGAATTCCTCGCATGGTTAGGCGGCTGCGAGCAGCTCATAGCGCCAGATGTGGTACGCCCCCACGCCACGCCCTCAGTACGGAGCGCACCGCTATGCACCGCCACGTCCTGCTCCGCTGTCCGAAACCGGGTGCCACGCGACCAAATCCAAGGATTAAAAGGGTCACGAAAAACGGCGCGAAAAATATTGGGCCGGTGTGGGTTGAACTGATCCTCGCTTCGAGCACCGTGCCGAACTGCACCCACATAAAATATCCTGAAGAGCCGCTGATATCCCGGATTGAATCGTGCCGTAATGGTTTTAGGACCCGTGCCTGGCGTGGCGTGGCGTGGCGTGACGTGGCGTAGTGCGGCGGCACGGGGAGAGGGTTGCACGGGGCGGGATGCACATGCGACGGGCGAGGAGCAGCCACTCAAGCCTGCTGCACTGTACTACATACAGTGCGCGCTAACAAAGTTCGAACGCATTTTGTTGTTTTCGCTCTTTGCTATCCCTTCATGTCGATACGGCTGCTACTCCCACCTCACTCACTGCACTACGTACGATATTTTATTTTATTTTCCTCTGCAATTTATTTTATGTTTCTGTTTTTATTTCGCTGCGTTCTGTTGTGTGGCATAGCCCGTCCCCGATTTGACCTGGATTTACCGACCTGATTAGTACCCACTGTGAGCCAGCATGCACGATGCGGCAGAAAAATAAAAATGAGAGAGAGAGAGAGAGAGAGAGAGAGAGAGAGAGAGAGAGAGAGAGAGAGAGAGAGAGAGAGAGAGAGAG
>CABIKL010003069.1:0-11501 GCA_902196195.1 Aptinothrips rufus | reverse complement strand
CCAAAAAAAAAAAAAGAAGAAAAAAAAAAATCAAGTCAAAATTCAAAGGAAAAGTTTAGACACCCTGAACGACTTTGAAATGATTCCTTTAGCAGTTATTCTTTGTGCTCGCCAGAATATTTCTTCGACTGTAAAAATTTACACCAACCCCAATGCGCAGTAGAGTCCCCACATACAAAAATATCGTAAATATCTATTGGTACAAACATAACCAAACGCTTTCAAGAACAAAATGGATATGAAGCACCATAATGCAAACTTGTACTGCTGACTTTTAAGAAAAATGAATCAAAATAGATTCAAAAGTTTACATGAAAAGTTTGGAACATTTTACTTAACAAAAGTTAAAAGAATATGACAAAATGAGTTTCACTGAAATATGATTGATGCATTCAAATAAAAGCTTTCAAATAATTTTTGGCTAGAAATCAAGGAACCAAACTTTTTTGAAGACAATTCTCAGTGAGCTAAAATTAAGTCCAACTATAAAACAATTCATACATTGAGCAAATGATATATAAACAAAATGAGCACTAACTACTGATAAAAACTGTCTTGAAGATTGTCAAACTTCAACTAAAAAGTTATGAGGAAATACGTAGTTTGTGCCGGCAAAAAATGAACGCACAAACTGATGAGGAATGGAAGTAACATGAATGAAATTGAAACCTAAGAGTTCGTATTTCTTTGACATACTGAATGTGAAGAACATGCAACATGCTTTTTGTCAAGCAGAAGAACTCAAATATTGGAAAGAAGTGCTGCTTACTGTATAAGATCACATTCAAGAGGTCAGAGAAAAAAGTATTGAGAGCGGTAATAATTAGAGGTGAATTAAGAAGAAAACATGTTCTTGAACATGAGATTTCTTCCTTGCAAGAACAATGCTTCATAATTCAAAACAAACAAGTATTATAATGCGATGATAGAAGAAATCAGGGCAATAATTGCAGTCTGGAAAGAGGCAATGACTAAGGCTAATACAATGCACACATCTCCACAAAATTTTATCTTCATTTAGACAACAGTAAGGACAACATCACAAGGGAAACAAATAATCCTGAAAGCACAGCAGTGGAAAAAAAAAATAGATAACATTTTTGCTATGCTATAATCATCAATAGAGTCCTACTGGTCAAGTGGAAAAATAGCCCAAAGGCAGAATGACGAAGTTCTATAATAAAAGATAGAGAAAACTAGTATGAAGTGGCACATTTCCTCCAGAGCAGCGCCAGGTTTAGAAACAAATCACTCAGGTGGACATCAATTAGTTTCTTGCATATGAAAAACAAAAAATCACCCATATCAAGGTGAAACATTAAACTACTATCAGTATATCACCAGCATAGCATGCTAACTATTTCGGGAAGGACTGAGATGATACGGAAGAGGAAAAACAGTGATTGTTCTGGCACAATATGAATCAAATAGTTAGCCCAAAGCTGCCCTTACCAGGGCTGGGGGCTGGAAGTCCTGCACTGGACTAAGGACTAGATCAGACAGCTTACTGGAAGTTAAAAGGTCAAGCCTACTCGATACCAAAGTGATGCATTTCAGGACTCTCTTTACCGCACATTGTCATGTTAGACTCAGATTACTGGATGTAGTCATACTTTTGAGAGCGCTTGAGCTACCCCAAGCATGACATCAAGTACCGCAAATAAAACAACAATGCATAGGAAGAGAGGGAGTGAATGGAAAATATTGTAAACAAGCAAGGACATGTACTTAATATGTATTTGGTAGAAGCCTGGAACAGCCCCTTTATTACACAGAATATGGCCCACTTATCAGAGAAGCCAGAAGTAACCTTTGCCCACATGTCCACATTCAGAGATTTCATAACCAAATTAAGCCGAAACGTCACCGGTCATACCTGATCTCTGATTAATGTTAAAGAATAATGCCTCTTACAATATTGTTCCTATGTTTTCAATTTTATTTGTAAAATATAAGTTCTGCTTCTCCTTTAGACCACAAGAAGAACCAGCCAGCAACAAAATTGGCAATGTCGTCAAGTGGGACTACTTTTGTAGGTGCACAGTATTAATGTTAACACTCTACACAAGAACAACATCCATCAACAAAAGGAGATAATAGATGATTGTTAGGCAAGTATTAAAAATGCATCAAGCGTATTTTAAAACTTATTCACTTTGAAGTTTTAGTAAATAGCAAGTAAAATGTTGGTTGAAGCAATTTGTTGATGACAATCAAACCATTTTTAAATGACCAATTTGATCTCTCAGGGGGGAAGATGTACAGCAAAGGCTACTACAAACAGCTCCTCTACAAACAATACAACTTATAGAATAGTAAAGAGAGAAAAACCCTGCACATTTCTTACTGGAAATATCTTGACTGTTGTTATTTTAGGAAAAATATTGCATGTGCATAAAATTAAATTTTTGCGACAACTTTGATAAGTAGCGGGAACTGAAGAAGGGTGTTCTACACAGTACAAATATGGAATAAAAACCGGCTAGATCTTGTTTTAGAAAGAAAAATAGAGAAAGTTCCAATAAGCCTACAACTCAAAAACTACATTTAATGAGTAATTTGTCAATAATTAACAGTAAAAGATAAGTCAGTCATCTTTTGAGTCCCATATCAACCCATCAATGTAGAAGAAAAAGTATCAGGGCACAAAAATTATGCATTACATTACAGTTCTAATGAGGTCTAATAAGAAAATTACTTCAACAGAAATTGAATTTAGGAGGGAGCTGGTGGAAAGCATACAAAAATTCTCTCTGTGATGAATTTGGAGTGAATAAAAAACCAGAAAAAGAAAAAAAAAGGCCATTAATGCTTGTGCATTAGCCTGCTTAGCATGATTCTACAAATGACACAAATAATATTTAAAGCATATCACAATAATTCAAGAAAGGCGGATATTTTGATTTTCAGGGTACCAGAACCACATATGTCAGTCATGGAATTATAATTTAATACCTGATTTTTACTCTAGTTTGACATTATATTGATATTTTTAACTTACATTAAAATCAAATCAATTTGAGGCACTTGGTGCCAATTTTCTAAGCTTGCACTATCAGTCAATGAAACTGCAAAATAGAAATCTGGCAAATATTCATCTTCTGATCCTATACAGGAACAAAAAAGAGAATGTGACTCGAGATTAAATGGCCAAAGTCTGATTGTGCCGATTTGAAAGGAAAGGCACACAACTTTCAAATATCCTTAGACTTCACATTTCATTTAAAAAAAGCAATACAAAAATAACACACGCTTCCCGATGAGTTCAAACAGAGATCCTTATAAACTCTTGAAACTTTCTCATACACTAGGAGTATCACAACACTGGAATTCCCTCCGTTTTTCCATTTGGCCCAGCAATGACAGGGGCCACTGATTTCTTGAAAAAAGAAGATGATGTCCAGATAGATGTTCGCAGAGTTATCTTCATTTCACATATTTGTAACAACTTTCATCTCACAACATTGCTGTTTTTCTAGTCCACAGTCACATGTCTTAGATGAAATCTGCCCGATGACAAAACAAATAAATAAATAGCACTAAGCAGCAAAAACTTGAACAACTTGGACATTCATAGAAGTCTTTTGCACAGTTCACAAAAATACACTTGCTTGTGTCATTTGTTCTGGAACCTGAAAAAAAAAAATGTGGATTTATGGTCAGAAAGACAGTTTACAAAAATATAAAAATACAAGGGAGTGTAAAAGGACTTGTATTTCATAAATTCCTAAATCTTACTTTTTTCAGAGGAGATTGATGTCAAACAGCACAGCCCTTTCTGGTTCCATACAACACCTTGAGCTCGGGGAATATTACTCTTCTGATTAGCACATTGGTTTTGCCAGCCAGCATGGCTCTTTGAGGATCCTTTTTAAGAGTTTTAATTCCAGGTTTGTGCACCAGGAAGGCGTTGTCAAGAATTTGGAAATCGTAATTAAGAACACAAAGAGCATATCCCTGAAAAATACAATATGCAATTAGTGACTAGTCATAGAAAATACCCCATTATAACATCATGCATCTACAATGTATTCAAATAATTTAAAAAAAAAAGAATAAATACTACTTACTTGTGTCATTTTGTCACTTTTGCCTTCCCATGAAAGCCTTTCATCATAGAGGGGATCCCGGTTCGTTCCGATAAAAATAGGCTCCCAATGTACAAAATAACCGAGCCGCTTCCCTATGTGGAACACATGGAGACCGGAGCTCTCAGGCGCCAGCATCCACTCCTTGGATTTGGGAACATTATGGCAACCTGGACACACTTTCTTATGAAATGGTATGGCCGTCCCATTCTTGAGCATCGTCACCTGAAACAGACGTATCTGGTTAGAATGATCCAAAAGATACAGAGAAAAAATAAAACAAAAAAGGTTTCAATATTATTTATTGTCTTCAATTTTAATAAAAATTATAATTTTTTTTTCATAGGAATGAAATCTAAATTTCTGAATTAAACGGAAGAGAGGACGGCGTGTCGGTACAGAGAGATCTCAAGGTTAGTCATGCCGCCAGTCTCCGCGGCAGTAAGTTACTACCAACCACGAGATTACTCGAACTAAACTCGTGACGAGGCGGAAACAAAGTCGAGAGTTGGGGCAAGTAACTTGTCAGGAATGTTTCGATTTATGATGAACTCCAGGCGAAACTACTCAAGAGGCACCTGGAGATGTGCTGGAAAATGACGTGCAGGGTCTGGTTGCGTGCTTTTTCCTACGATTCAACTTGAAGAGGGAAAACCCACGATTCATTCGCATCTTCCGTGACGCGACAAAGAATGAAAATTTATACGGATGGGCGGGAAAGGGAAGGAGTGACGTGCAGCGAGAGATTCGAGTTAGTTTCCAGCTGCCACAGTACATGAGAATCCATTCATCAATCATGGCCCGCCCCCCACACCCGCCCCGACACTGACTCACCCGCCTCGCGCTCCGAGAGTAGCCTCGCGACATGCTCCGAGCGAGCGACTGTCCGCCCACCCACACAATAAACATTGCACGGAGCGCGAACCTGGTATCGCGCTGAAAACTGACGAATAAAGGACACCGAAACTAAAGAATGGGCTTATCTGGGAATCCCACCCCCTCTCAACCACTCGCTCTTTTATATTTCCCTCGCTTGCTGAGCCGCGGCTCACAGGGCAACGCCAGGATCGGAAAACGAGACACGACACATACCGAGCGGCGGAAGTCAAGAGAACTTACGGGGAAAACGACAAAACAGCAAAAGCAAGGGAGGGACGCGGGGGACATAGGACTTGGGGCTCCGGGGTCAGAACACTGTTTCTAGTGTCGCCCGCTCCAACAGGGC
Organism: Aptinothrips rufus; assembly: GCA_902196195.1. Lineage (NCBI taxonomy): Eukaryota > Metazoa > Arthropoda > Insecta > Thysanoptera > Thripidae > Aptinothrips > Aptinothrips rufus. The sequence continues at coordinate 6,188 of CABIKL010003069.1, read as the reverse complement.
GCCCCAACTCGTCCCCACGCACCCCACCCCACCCACCCCACCCCACCCCACCCACCCCACCCACCCCACCCCACACAACCCCACCCACCCCACCCACCCCACCCCACCCCACCCACCCCACCCCACCCCAACCCACCAGCCAGCGCAACACAGCAGCGCCCGACACGACAGTTAGTTAATTTGGGAGGCAAGTGCTGTTTGCATGGTGGAGGCTGAGTGCAGATGCTGGTGGTCGCGCTCGGCGGTGCTCTGCTCTTCGACTTGGGAATCCAGGTGGGTTCCCACCCCGCCCCGCCCCGCCCCGCCCCGCCCCCTGAACGAGGATCTAGTACAGGCGACAGGGCCTGCGGCTTGACGACCCAATCACGGACTGCAACTTGAGCGAAGGCACGGTACGGACGGGAAGACGGGGTTCCTGGCGTGTTACGGCGCAGAGTAGCGGCGGGACTGGGCGGGGCGGGGCGCTGAGACCCGCTCTAATTTAACCCCAATTCTCGCCTCTCGATTCCGTCACGTCGTTTCATGACGAGGTGGCGCGTTCTTAGTCGGGGCTTAGGCTGCCCCCCCCCCCCCCCCCCCCCCCCCCCCCCCCCCACCTCTCGCCACGCCGAGGCGACAAGAGTCCGCGAACCGCCCCCACCCCCTCTGATTCCACCCTCGGCCACCCCGAGCAGGCGCGACGCACCTTCCCCTCACCTCAGCGTCTGATCAACCTGTCTCCTTCTCACTTAGTAACTCCACACAAGTCTTTCTCTTTCTGCAGACTAAACGCTGCTCTTCCACAGGGAGCCGCTTCCCGATCCAGTTCGCCGGCAGGCAAGAGAGCGTGGCCCACGAGGGAGCCAAAGTGATTGTGAACGACCTGCTACTCCCCCTCCATACCCCACCGCCCCTTCCTGCATCGAACTCACAGGATCTTGACTAAAAGCGTTTCAAACTTGTCAAAAACAGAATTTCATTGAAAATTAAGAAATTTCAGAATGTTCATTTTCACAGTTTTGGAATGTCAACTTTTGCAACTTCAGTCTGATTCGTTTGGGAAGCTAAAGCGAGTAAGATCTCTCAACCTCGAGTAGACCTCAAGGACAGACTCTCTTACCAGGTCGCGCTTGTAGTTGGGCAGCGCGGCGCCGGCCTCCAGCTCGAAGATGGGCAGGGGGAAGACCTTGGGGTAGGGCCTGGCGAGGGGCTTGTCCTGCCGCCGGATCATCTCCAGGAAGTCGGGGATGACGCCGGGGCTGGGGTAGAGCTCGATGTCCGAGGCCAGCACGTAGTGCGTGACGGCGGCCTCGCGCGCGATGTTCCTGCCCACGTTGACGGGGTAGAGCAGGCTCTTCTGCGCCTTGTAGAGGGTCGAGGCCGTGACGTTGGCCCAGGGCGCGGGTCGCGAGCAGTTCGTGGCGGGCAGGGTGGCCTTCTCGGGCCGGGGCACCATCCGGGGCACGTGGCGCGCGCCGAAGAACACGTGGAAGGTGACGAGCTTGGCGACGAGCGGCGAGCCGCAGTCCCGCGCGTAGCGGATGGCCTCCAGGGTGGGCGCGAAGTCCGTCCCCGGTGCGTACATGGCGAGCGACACGGGGCCGCGCCACCGCTCCAGCATCGGAGACAGGTTGTCCAGGAACGTGTAGTCGGCGTGCGTCGTGTACGTCACGCTCTCCCAGCAGTGGAAGGCCTCGGAGGCCATCACGTAGTTGTACAGCACCCAGTAGTCGCCACGCTGCGCCGTGCGCGGCTCGGCCGTGCGGTCATGGCACGCTATCACATCCTGCGGCAGGAGACAAATATTACAGCATTGGATGAACAGGCTGGCCGCTGGCAATCAGCACTTCCATCATTTTCCCAGACCTTTTCCTTACATTCGTTGACTTTGCATCAAAAATCTTGTCTTTGATAAAAAAAAAAAGAAAAAGCTAAAGTTTCATCTCCTCAAACAAGTAGAAGGTAAACCTTAATGCTGAGATAGTACTCCTAATGCCTGACGGCGAGCTCATTTCATGTACATCTTCCAGGTGACATATATCTTGCCTTCTCATCACAGACGGCATCTCTCAACTGAAATAAATCCAATGCAATTACATCTGAAGTTCCAAAGGATCACACCTGATTGACAAAATTTATTTAGAAATTTCTCCCCCACTACACCACAAAAAAAAAAGAGAAAAAAAAGCTCTAAACCTACCTTACTTAATGTCATTGTGACTTGCTGTTCTGGTCTCGTTTTTTCTTTTAAAACTCGCGGCTGTTCACCGCCTTCGCGTGAGCGTAATTGTTACGTACTACGCCGCTAAGATGCACTGGCCTCATAAGAACCAGACCGCGATCTACTTGTCTCCCTCGCACCTGCTCTCTCTGTCTAGCGGGTGGAGTCTACCTCTTTCCCTCGCACCTGCTCTCTCTGTCTAGCGGGTGGAGTCTACCTCTTTCCCTCGCACCTGCTCTCTCTGTCTAGCGGGTGGAGTCTACCTCTCTCACTCGCGCCTGCTCTCTCTGTCTAGCGGCTAGGTCTGCCTCTCTCACTCGCACCTGCTCTCTCTGTCTAGCGGGTAGAGTCTGCCTCTCTCACTCACACCTGATCTCTCTGTCTAGCGGCTAAGTCTGCCTCTCTCACTCGCACCTGCTCTCTCTGTCTAGCGGGTAGAGTCTGCCTCTCTCACTCGCACCGGCTGCCTCCCCATCAGACTGTCTCTCTCTTACCTGGAGGGTCTTCTCGGTGGGGGAGACCGCCTCCAGCGCCGCGTCCTTCTGCGTGGTGCTGGTCGCCTTGGCGGGGGTGACCAGGTCCGCGCTGCCTGCCGGCGGCACCGCCTGGGGCAGCAAGGCCGGGGGCGGCATGCCCTCGTCCGGGTTACTGCCCCCGCCCACCACCACCGCCCCCGCGCCAGGGCCGGGGCCAGGGCCGGGGGCGGCAGCGGGGCCGGCGGGGGCGGCCGCTACCGGCGCGGGCTGAGGCGGGGGCGGCTGTGGCGGCGGGTTGATGTCGTTGGACTGCGGGCCGTCTGTCTGCGGCGGGCTGGGCATGTCGATGGAAGCCAGGTTCCTCCCAGACGCCTGGAAACAGACCGAGTCGCTCAGCTCAGCTGCCTGCCACGCCATAAAACAAGAGTCCCCGCCCGGCCATTGGAAGTGGCGGAGGAGCGGAGACAGGATGCAAATAGGGTCCGGAGCTTGGAATATGGACTCTAAACGAAATGCTGGTCATGCATATTTTGAAGTACTTCTCAAGCAAACTTAATTGACGATAAAAGAGCGCACAATTTCTTCTCTGCTAAACAAGATTTTTTTTTTATTTTAAATGTGCTTATTAGGGTCATGCAGAGAGGTGCTCACCTGCAGCTCCTCGATGAGAACCACCGCCCCATTCTTGGTCGCGAAGTGCGAGCCGAAGTACAACAAGATGACCACGTTGAGGATGACGGACAGTCGCAGGATCCAGTTCCGCCGCGCCAGCATGGCGACTGCGGGGGCCTCGCGGGGGGCCTCGCGGGGGGCGGGGCGGGCCCCGGCGGGCGGGGGGCAGGGGGGCGTGGCGGGGGGGAGCACAGCCCGCGGCGGGGGGGACCCTCATCCCACGGTCATAGCGCCGACCTGTGCCGAGCCTGGAACAAAAGAGCAAAATGGCGACTATTAGAAATATAGAAAAACATTAATTTGAAAGGATGAAAAAAAAAGTAATGAAACTGGGTAAATCCACCCAGTGCTATCTCAACTTCATTTTGTGGAGCGTCCAACTGACGCTCAATTCCCTGTGTCAATGAAGACCATGCGAGAAGAGAGCGGAAGAGAGGCCCTCTCCCTCTCTCATTATACATTTCTCATTCCTGTCAAAGGGGTGAAAATAAAGTGGCAAAACAACAGCTGCCTTTAAAACGTTTATCAGCTCTCTCTACATCGTGGCTGAAGCGTACCATGCAGTCTCAGACCCAGGGCCACGCGTGTTGAGCGACGCTCTTACGCTCCAGAAACACGTGGCAACTCTAAGGGAGAAGTGGTCCTGGAGGGCAGCCAAGACGAGCAAAGACACACGACATCCTGGAGGACGGCGCCCTGCCTTGCCCTGCCTGGCCGCTCGGCTCCAGACGAGGCTCCAGACAGAGTGGGAGAGAGGGAGGGGCGGCAATAGGAACTGGAGGCTCCAGGACAAGGTTTGAACCTCGGTTTCAAGGTGGAGGCTCCAGGACAAGGTTTAGAACTCGGTTCTGTGAGTGGAGGCCCCCAAACAAGGTTTGAAGCTCGGTTTCAAGAGTGGAGGCTCCAGGACAAGGTTTGAAGATGCGTTTTAAGAGTGGAGGTTCCACGACAAGGTTTGAAGCTCAGTTTTACAAAAAGAGGTTTGAAGCTGGCTTCAGCAAAAAATTACTAACGACTGCTAGTTGAAAACTCCAGGGTGGAAACGCCAGGACACCATCGGAGAGTCTTAAAAGATGCACTATTAAAACCTTACTGTACGTACGATTGCTTCATCTCACAAAGACCTTTCTTCGTATTACGAAGAATTTTCTTCGGATGACAAACCCTGCTTCGTATTAGGCTACGTATGCTTAAAATGCTTTGTACGGTTTTAAGAGTGTGGGAGAGTTCACACGGACAGCAACTTCACGCTGCGTCCAGCCGGTAGGTACACCCTTACTTCCTTACTAACGAATTTGGGAGTTTGTTCATACACTACAAAGGAATTTCAACCTTCATAACGTACTAACAAAAGTCGTTCAAATTATGAACGAAATCGTTAGTATTACTTACAACTTTCTTCGTAATGAAGGTTGAAATTCCTTTGTAGTGTATGAACGATTTGTTAGCAAGGAAATAAGAGTGTACATTCACTCGCTTCAAACTGGAAGCAAGAGGCGACAACGAGACAGGCAGGCGAGGCGGCTGCTGGACAGCAGCTGGACAGGAGAGTGTCCTCTGCTGTCCCCTGCGGTCCCCTGGGGTCACCTCCAGTCGCCGCGGTGCGACTCCAACCAGCATCACATCACACCGGCTGCTGGACCACGGGCCGCAGCGCAGCGCCACGTGACCAGGGTCTACACTCTCAGTTTGTTATGTAGCGCTCACGTTAGTACCTTACGTAGAACTGCAGTGTCTACGTAATACGTAGGGAGCTGTTCATAGTACGAACGAGGCTCTACATAGTACGAACGAGGCTCTACATAAGTACGAACGAGGCTCTACATAGTACGAACGAGGCTCTACATACCTTATGAATCCATCCCTCGGTATTACCACAGCTCAAATCTCTACGTAAGGTACGAACGGACTTCTACATAGTACGTACAGGTTCCTCCTACATAAGGAATTCAGAGTGCACTGCCAGAAAAAACCACGGTGAAGTTCCGGTCAATAATTTCCCTGTTTAGGGCCGTACTTTGTAAGTACGGTCATGAGGGGTACGGTGAACCGTACCTCCCATAACAAGACCACAGGACCACAGGCGTTACACCGTACACCGTACCTTAAAACACCGTACTTTAAAAGTACGGTTAAACCAAGCAAATAAATAACTGACCGGGATTTTTGGTACGGTTGGAAATTTTGGTACGGTTTTTCTGGTGAGTCTCCCACACAGGTTACACCCACGAGCGGAGTGGGCTCTTTAAAATAACACGTGAATCAAATTGATCAGATTTTGACGTCCCCCCCTCCTCCCCCAATACTCCCCGTGACTTTTGACAAACCCAATTCACGTGATTTCCGCGTTGACCCGTGTCGTAATCATAGCCGAAGCATTTATTCCATTTGCTTTGAGAAGATTCCTCTGGCGCGGCCATATGAATGAGACAGTCCATGAAAACTTTCACCAGTTGAAAAACATTTCAAGAATGAGCCAATGAAAGCTTTGATCAGTTGAGTAAAGCTCATGAAGTCAATGAAAACCTCGACGTTGAGTAAATCTCTTGAAGCCAATGAAACCTTGACATTGAGTAAAGCCCACGAAATCAATTAAAACTTCGACCATCATGAAAATTTTGGATTGCACGGACATTTTTATTACGTTTTCCTGCCGGAAAGTTCTGACAAAGAGTCCCGTGGTGCTTGCCACTCTCTCCGTGTCACACTGTGCGCTCACGGCGGCCAATGGGCTCGGCGCTCGGTCCGTCCCTCCAGGTCCCTCCCTGCCCGGCCCTGCCCGGCCCTGCCCGGCCCTGCCCGGCCCTGCCCGGCCCTGCCCGGCCCTGCCCGGCCCTGCC
>CABIKL010003068.1:0-11501 GCA_902196195.1 Aptinothrips rufus | reverse complement strand
AAATTAGCAGAAAGTCCGTGGCGAGCCGAGGTCCGCGAGCCGCGAGGCGAGCGTCAAGGGCCCGGCGAGTCAGTCGCAAAAGAGACAGTCTAGGGATCAGGTCAAAAAGAGGGAAAGGTTAGCGGCCCTGAGAGAGTTGTATTCTGGTATTAATAAAAGGGTTGAACGTTAACCTTTGCTTTGCGGTACCTTGTCGTGGAGGACGAATCCCTCGAAAACCCCCGCAAAACACTGCCCTACCCCGCCCTGCCCCGCCCTGCCCTGCCCCTGCTCTGCCCCACCTCTCTGGGCCAGCGCGGCCACTGCTACAACGCCTACGTGAAGACACGCTCCGCTCCGCACGCTCTCAAAACATGGGGCGGGGCGGGGCGGGGCGGGGCGGGGCGGGGCGGGGCGGCCTGTTCGCTAACGGGAGTGGACGATAGCATCTGAAGGAACAAATTGGGGTGAACTGATGATCCAGATCCAGAAAGTCACAAATACGTCCATACTCTCTTGGTCTTGATACCTCTATCACTTGCGTTAATGACATGTTACTGAGAGCTGTGGGTCGAGTTGGTCAAAAGATGATTATTCAGTTCTCGAACTGCACGTTCAGCAGTCCGATTGTTTGCTGGCCCTGATGCTGATCCTGGAAGCGGCCTCCGCGATGCAGTGACCGCCGTGAACGCGGATGAGATGTGATTCCGGCTCTACTGGTCGATCGAAACCGCAAGTAGAAGTGAGCTGAGCTAGCAGCAGGTGCAGTACTACTGCACGGCCCTGGACCGTACCCGTCGAGAGGCTATCGGAGAGAGAAGACTGCCGCGACTGGAGTTGACTAAGAGAGGCGATCAGAGCTCCCCCACCCGTCCCCTTCTCCTCCCTTACATCTATAGTCCTCTTCTTCACGTGCTCCAGCGCGCGCCCCAGTGCGGAGCGTGTGTTCCCTACGTACGGGCGCACGGCGTTAATAAGTTTTAATCACTTTTTACTGTGGCGATTAACCTTCTCGTTAGATCATGAACCAGTCCTTTTGTTCTCGGTACTTATACCTATCTCCCAACACTTTAATTTCGATTCATCTAAATCTGGTTGAATAGCATACGAAATGTTTTGGTACTTTTTCGTACCTTCCAATAAATTTCGGCGAATTGAAATTATTGTTATTTTTCCAGTGAATTTCTCGCTGCGTTGAGGTGAAATAATAAGTTGACTTTTATTTTATTAGGAAACAGTTGTTGTTGTTGTTGGAGTTGACTGGGATGGTTCTCGAGGAAGGTACCTGTCTCTGCAATATTTGTCGAGTGGTGAGCCTCCCGCATGCAGGCAAGGCCGAGAGCCGTGCCGCGATACATCTCGATCACTCAACGTAATCACACCGCCAGTAGCATCTGCTGCAAGCCACGCCCCGCCCCGCCCCGCCCCGCCCCGCCCCGCCCCGCCCCACCCCGCCCGGCCCCACCAGCTCCAATTATTACCCTCTGCACTGCTCGGCAAGGACGCGGCAGTGGACTACTTGGACACATAACCAGTCATTTGAATTGTGATAGCATAGAATGGAACCTCAATCAATTACTCGGACACCTCTTCTGCATTGTAGCAAGGCCACCACTGCGCTGGCAAAAGCAAGACTGCATCTGCCGCGGAGGATCCCATTGCAGTCTAAAACGAGGAACGAGAGCGGGACTGTTTCTACTTTATTGATTGCTTCTCGTTGTTCCTCTGTTACGCAGGACGAACAGACAGGCACAGATAGACAGACAGACAGACAGACAGACAGTAGGCTCTCTTTGTGCTATGCCTTCGTGACGATTGTCCCCAACGCACTGTGCATAAACGACAATGTGGTTAAAGTATCCTGATTTCACTTAATTAGTCCCATTTCCTGGACTCCTGATCCATCAGTACGTCTCCATGCATGCCTCGCTACCCCCACCCCCCACCCCTACTTGGTTCGTTGGGTGCACGTACCGTACCTACGAACCATGCGAAAGGGACATTTTATCATCGTTTTCTCCACAGGTGCGGAAATGGGAGCTCGTTTTAGAGGACATTACCTGCCGTCCTGATTGTCGAAAGCACAGCTTATTTTAATGCTTCGCTCGACGATCCATTGAAGCGGCATTATATATGAGACCGCTTAGTTTGCTTTGGGTCTCGTCAAGCTCTTGATTAGCAGTTTATAAAACTGTTAGTGGTGCCTTGGACCGTGCCATTGAGATAAATTGACCGCGTTGTGGAAAGTGGCGTGTGAACAGTCGTTATCGTGAAAAACGTTGCGCTGTCGTGAAATTTTGAGGTTACAACCAGCATGCATGGTTCTCAACAGAACGGCGGTATTTCGATCGGCCCCGTGAAATTTCTAGCAGCGATATTTTCTGAGCGAATTTTAGGTTTAGGTGAACAAAAGAGTTGCTAAAGTTTATGGAGTCTTTAAATTGATGTACTTCGAACACAAAGACCCGATTAACGATAGCTATCCTTATTCGCCAAGGTTTCTGTCTCATCGCTGCGGTTAGCTTTACACTACTGTACAGGGAGTTCGATTGAATTGAGGAGCATAAATTGCTCGTTACGAGTTTCCTTTTTGTTATCTTGTGTCCTCTAAGCCGAGGTGGGGCGGTGCGGGGCAGGGCGGGGCAAGGCGATGTCCGCTATTACTCGAGGGATGTAGGTCAGACAGCTCTCCGCACTGGGCGAGCAATACGCCGCGCGCCGGCAGCCTCGATGCCCTGGACAGCCCTGGACAGGACGCATTCTGTAATGACATTGTTGCTGCGATCGAGAAAATTGTTTTAACCGCAATTAGACGCTGCATTACGCGTTTCATTAACTCACCTCTCGTTATTACTCCATTTTGCCAGCGAGTACGGAAGATTTACTAGCACAGATTACGTGCCAACGTGATTTCGTGAAATATTCTGTTGTGGAAAGAGATGTCACTGCACTGGTGTTCGAAAATCAAGCCTTTTAAATCGACGGGCAATAACAATTTCCCCCCATTGTTTTTAGATAAGAGCGGAAATAACCGTAGTTTAGGCAGGATTTTTAATATAAAAGAATAATTTTCCAGTTTTTTTGTTCTATTTTGTTTTGTTTACTGGAGAACACTAGAGAAGTACAAACACCTTGGTACGAAAGAGTTGAGACGACGGAAACAAAAAATACGTCGATTCCACCGGGAATCGAATCCAGGATAAAACTATGAAACTAGTTGACTTGCACAGTTTCTGAGCTTGATTGACCTTCTTGAATCATTGTTGTTCAATTATAGGGGCTGCTTGTCTCTCGTGGGTGCCCCCCTTCAACCGAGGAATGAGTAATGTCCCCGCCTGATAAAGCTCAGGTGACGCAACATACAGCTGCGAGTGGCTCGTCCTGCCCAGCGACCGTCAATTGTTTGCTCGGTAGCGCCATACTGTCTGCTTCTGCTGCCACCCCGCCCGTCCCCGCCCCGTCCCCGCCCCGCGCGGCACCGCACCAACGCTACGCGCAGCTGCAAGCGGTCGCCGCCGGACATTAATTGCACAATCACTATCAGGTGATTTTCCTTTCGCGGATATCCTCGGCTGCCCCCCCCCCCCCCCCCCCCCCCCCCCCGGCCCCCTCCAGAATCCCGCGGTTCACCTTTGCCCCCTTCCTGACGCGCACCCGCCGCCGTGCCGTTTGAGGGACCATTTGAAGTCGGTATTTCAACCTTGGACTGCTTGAAACTAAGGATAAGACAAACCAATTTGAAGGTCATTCGGAGACTTACTCCAAGACGCGTTTCAGAAACCCTCAAAATGATGTCTGAATATTTGCATTTTTTTTTGCACGCTTGGCTTCTTGCAGTTGGGTTGCCACAGAGAAGCTGGGTTTTGGTTTCTCTGGGCACCATCCGTCTCAAAGAGCCACTTAGTGAATGGATCCCTCATGAGGCGAGTTGACGTGTGAAGGACGTGTCAAGTCCAGGCCATGCGGGGCGTGCAGCTCCACTCGCATCGCCCGCATCGCGCTCCACCTGCAGCTAAAGCGCATTTCCTCCCGCCCACGTCACCGCTGCGACCGGACCGCGACCTTGAGGAAGAGATAGGACGCGGCGGACTGTACGCGCGAAATTTGAACCGCTGGTCGAAAGCTGACTGTGCTTTAACCCCTGGCCGTGGATAATCCGGCGATGACAACTAGGTAGTGACTGAGTCATTGATTCAAGTGGTTTATTTTCGTGTTTTCGCGAGCGTCGTCGGAAACCGTGTCAGTGGGTTCAAAAATGCACGTTATCTCCTGATTGGTCACCCAATCGCTGATATGACCTCATCTCGACATTGTCTCATGCAATCTCGTCGTCGTGTGTACCTCAGTAAGTGGATCGGAACACTTATTTGGCTATTTCCTGCTACTTCTAAGAGCGAGTGTTATTTGAGTCAATACTGCAAAACTGAGGTGTTCCAATCCAAGAAGCTACACAGAACGAGTCGATTCTGTAAGGAGTTTTCCCTTCAAACTGGCTTCTACGACGCCATTCCCATTCGAAACGGGGAAAAACTTCGACTTGTCTGGTTACACAATAGTTGAATATTTGAAAGATTTTCCCCTCAAGTCGAAAAACCGAGTTTTGCAGTGTACTCTTTGAAGTAGAGATTTCAAACTTTTCCAGTAGTGTTCGACGATTTCGAGTCTTACTTCAGATCTCGTTGGCAGTACGAAATCACAGAAAGAGCAACGCCTTTATTTCTTCTCCAAGTCAAAGCAGCGCAGTCCACTTCGACCAGAGTACAGGGTTATCGGTGTTTTCCTCCGACTCTCAGACAGCGTGTCGCCGGGCAGACCAGCCTCGATAGGGACACGATAACGACCGCTGGCTGGTGTGCTCCCGCTCCTAGTTTTCACTCCTTATCTGTTTATCTAGGTTTGCTGGCACATGAGCTTATGAAGAGTAATTACAAATTGATAATAGGAAGATGGGTCCCGATACGGGGCCGTAAAATCGACACAGTAAGGCGTGATTGTGCCCCATACTACCGCACCGCACCTTGTCCGAGAAGCAGTCAGGAGCATTTATCATACGCCTGTACTATCTTACTCAAAAGAACGGGTCGACGAAAACAATAGGGGGCCGTCCACATATAACGTAATCACCTCAGGGGGAGAGGGGGGTCCGCGCTTTGCTTACGCTGGGATTACAGGGGGGAGGGAGGAGTTGCCTGTCCTGATTACGTAATCATCTTAGGTCCGCAAATCGCAATTTTTTTTTACTAAATCTGCACGAACTGCCGCAGTGCCGCGTCGCAAATGCACGGCAGGGCAACCGCGCCGCTGCAAGATTCGACTCATTAAAATTATTCTGAAAAACAAATTTATACTGACCGTCTTTTAACACTTTATAAACGCTGCGTTCACGATTCTTTAAATTTTCAGCAAATTCGGTTGATTACGTAATCTTGAAGAGGGGGAAGGGGGGGGTCAGGTTACTGATTACGGCCGCTTATATGGGGGGGGAGGGGGGGTCAAAAATCCCAAAAACGTGATTACGTAATATGTGGACGGCCCCTAAACAGGAGTTGCGAAAGAACTTTCAATAAATAAGCTCAGCCCATCCTCAAGGTGACATTTCTTACTGGAATCAGCGACTGGAGAACGCGGCTCCCATAGTTAGCCTGTGGTGTGAAAAGGAAGCCAAACAATAGACTATTGGCGAGACTATCCGGTGACCGGTATGCATCTGGCTGTGGCAGGAGACACACGGCTGTGCAATAAAATAGCGCGATAATACGAGTGCTGCGGCCGGCAGCCTACACTCCCACAGAAAAATAATAGCGTTTTAACGAGACAAGACTTCTTGTTTCGAAGCAATTGAAATCATTGTCTCCGCGTTAACTGCCGTTTGCGGTCGTTATCTGTTCGAACTCAAACCCGTAGAAAAGTCACCGATAATAGGCTGTGGGGGGTGGGTCGACATGAACCCCGTCGGACATGAGCCCCGACGTTGTGAGCCCCGGTCAGAGCCACAACATGAGCCCCGAGTTGGAGCCCCGGTGTGAGACCCAAGTATCAGAGCCCCGACGTGAATCCCGACCTAAGCCCAGACATGAGCCCCGCACCAAAAAATCGTAAAAAAATGTGTTCTTGACGTCCTTTTGGCGCGGGTCTCATGTCGGGGTTCTTGTTGGGGTTCATATCGGGACTCTGACTGGGGCTCTGGTACTTGGGGCTCACACTGGGGCTCCATGTCGGGGCTCATGTTGGGGCTCTGACCGGGGCTCACAACGTCGGGGCTCATGTCCGACGGGGTTCATGTCGACCCACCCGCTTATTGCTATCCCTTGTTTTTTTTTTTCTATTAAACATGAACTTTTATAGCACATAAATTAAGAAAAAATCCAGTGAGAAACGACCGAATAAGATAACATCAAGATGATGTCAAAGTGTCAAAGTTTGACCGAGATAAGAGACTAATTTTCGTCAAATTAACGTCATTTGAGGTCAGTTTGATGATTAAAGGAATGTCGTTTTGCACTGGTTGTTTGCGTTGTGCTTCTTAACCTAAAACTGGCTTACTTACTTGTGGTGTGGTCCTGTAAAATGGAAACATTACTGTGACACCATCTATGCTATTGAACATAAATTGGAAACATTGATGATTGCTTGATTCGTATGCATATAAAACAAAAATTATATATGAAACAACTAGTTAAAAATAACTGCTCGGTTACTGTCGTGGCTTGTTTGTTGACGTTTGTTTTGGGCTGTATCTGCTGTCTGCTTCCAGCTGCCAGTAACTATTCGCTGTACTGCGAATAGCTCTTGCGCCGTGCGGATACGTGGTACGAGGTCCCGCGAGTCTGTTTCCGTTCGATTCAAATTTCAAATGTAACCGGTCGCGTATTCGTTCGCAGAGTGGTAGTGCGTTGCTGTTTGTGAACACCATTTTCCGATCTTTGCACATTTGTTAAGAATTTGACATCCACAATGAATCGGAATGGATGTGATGGGGAAAAGGAAAGTTCTTCGAAAACTGGTGAGTTCACATTCGAAACATGAATACTTATAACTACCCGTGAGGAATTTCGACGTCGAATGTCGCAACTATATCTGCTTAAATGGAGAAATCGACGCTTAAACGGATTTTTAAAACGACGAGTTCTCGAGGTTCGAAATCGTTTCGATATTTCGTCGTTTTGAGAATAATTTTTGCGTCGATTTCGATATTCAAAACGATCGGTTTCGGCATGTCACACTTTCTCACTGGGCCATGTCGTACCTAACCTTTGTCGCTACTCTAAAACTATTGGACTGATTTCACTAGCACAGCGCAGTGAACTGTTTCGTTTGTATTTACCTCCATTAGTGGGAAAATTAATCAATGCATGTGTATTTCAGGGGTCAGGACGAGACGACAGCGAGCCGCTGCTGCGTCAGTGCGCCCGCCCCCGCGCCTGCCCCCGAGCCGGCCTCCGCGCTAGCCCCGCGCGTACCCTCAGAGGAAAAGAAAGGTAAAGCTAGTCCATAACTAACTCAACAACGGCTTCTCGCCCCACAGGTCGTTCAAAGATAGGCGCACAGTGGATTAGAAGTGCATCTGAAAGTTATTTTAGGGCGTATTAATTTTCCCGTTTGTTGGTCGATTCGAAGTCTTTTCGACGAAAATCGCGTTTATTCCACTTCGAAACCACAGAGTTTTGTTGCTTATTTCCCACTGGGTAACTGTGTACCATTGCCAGTGTTCTGTAAAGTAAACAGTCTGAGGCTGCATCAAGTTAGTCAAAATAACATGACTAACACGAATAACACTTAAACGCTTGGGGTGAGGAGGGGAATGACCGGACAGCTCCCTCCTCCTCACCCCTTGCCTGTAAGTGTCATTCGTGTTATTTTCACTAACTTGATGCAGCCTGAGTCTGAGAGTTGGAGCTTTGTATCCCAGTTAAAGTGTCTCACTCTTTCTTGAAAATTCTTCAAAATTGTCAGTCTTTTTTGGACAGATGCATTTCCAGGTATCTCTATGCTGGTGTATTGATTAAGATACATCCAGAAATTGAAACAATTTCCTAGAACAATCGAGACTTTTTATCGATAACCTTGGTTCTTGAAAAAAAGATTGTGTTTTGCAATACATATATTTCATATATAATTTCTGTCATTTCATTGACTTAATAGTTTTGTTTTCAGATGGTGCATCGACATCAGGTGGCTCAGCAGTGCGGAAGAAGTCCAGGAAAAGGACATCTAAAGGCAACCATGGTAAATACAGGAAATTTCTTAATTTGGCATGTTCTTCCTTTCGTTTTGTGAATGACTTCACGCAGGTTTTTCTGAATTGCTCTTAATCACTAAATTGAAGCAAAGTTTTGAAGGATCTATCAATGTGTATTGCTTTTTTCTGATTTACCAACAAAATCAATGAACTAAATTGGTACTTATATATTACAGGTGAAACCAAAAGGAGAGGGAAAGAAAATAAAGATGTGCAAACTGAACAAGCAGAGCAATCGGATCATTTTCCTACAGAGAGTAGAGGTAAGTTCACGCAGGAAAGCGAGAGTCTTGGCCAACCCACCGTAAAAACCAGAAAAAGCAAACTTACAAAAAAACATTTGAGGACAATTTTGTGACCTATTCCAAAAACAGTTGCTAACTTCCTGACTATTTTGGAGCAAGTCCCAAATAACCTGCAATTTTTTTTTCTTTGTTTCTGGGTATTAATTAGTTTTTTGGCTGCATTATAGCAGATTTTCATTATCATCAATAGCAGATATCGCACTAGCTTTCTTCTTCATAATTTTCAAATTTGGTTTCAGCGCTTGACAGGGAAGACGGATCATTGACTCCCAAACTATCAGGTTTGTGTTTCAGAACTTTACGAAAGTATATATTTTTCTATAACTGAAAGTACTATAACGGAGTGAGGTGAATATTTTAATTCTCCATGGCAACAATCAGCTTTCATTTTACATTCTGCACTTTCTTTAATCCTAGGTGATATCACAGATGCGAACGTTCCTCCACTGCGTCCAGCAAACAACGGTGCTATCAGGCAGGTGTCATCTTGTGGGCAGCAAGAACATCAAATTCCTTTTGAAAATAATGTTCTAAACTTTCTAAAATGAATGGGATTTCCATTTTTCTGTTGTGTCTTCAGATCAATCATAGCAATTATGTCAATATTTTGAAGGCCCCTTAATTTTGAAAACAGACACTATTTTGAAGTTCCATTGCTATCAACTCAAATTTTACA
Source organism: Aptinothrips rufus (assembly GCA_902196195.1). Taxonomy (NCBI): domain Eukaryota; kingdom Metazoa; phylum Arthropoda; class Insecta; order Thysanoptera; family Thripidae; genus Aptinothrips; species Aptinothrips rufus. The sequence continues at coordinate 2,302 of CABIKL010003068.1, read as the reverse complement.
TTCTTTGCTTATTGTTCTAGGTGATGTCATAGAAGCAAATGTTGTTCCATTGTATGCAGCAGACAAGAGTTGTTCTAGCATCCAGGTGTCATCATTTGGAAAACAAAATCCTCAAAATTCCTCTGCAGGTAATTTTCTGAACTTCTGAAATGGAAGTGATATCAGTTTCCGTGCATTTTACAACCAAAACAGAGACAATAAGACATTTTGATGACCCTTTGATTTTGACTATGACCAACATAGTAATTTTTTCTTTATTTCATTTTATGATATGAGGAAACAACATTTTTTTTAAAAAAATTATAATTATGTGGCATGCATCTTTCTTCAGTAATTTTCATATCTATGTCTAAAAACATTTTTAGTCCTTTTTTTTACAAATAAATAAGCCCATGAAAAACATTCATTAGTCCTCTTGCAATTATAACAAAAATTATATTTAATTTCAGGTGTCTGTTCAACAGCAAGTGATATTCACCACCAAGGAGTCAATCTCTCTAAGTACACTCCTGATATAGCAGAGGTTGTCCAAAGTCTCATAGAAGCAAGAAAAGATTATTGGGAATGTCAAAGACAATATGAGAATAATGACGATGAAAGAAGTAATGGTAATTCAGACGACTTTGTTCCAACAAACACCAGCGAAGAAGATAGCGAAGACCAAGAGAAGAGACCGAGGACAAGACAATCATCAAGAGAAAAAGCAACATCTTCCACTGCAGGCATACAGCATCATGATCCTCAAGGCAACGTTGGTGACCAGGCTTCAGACAGCAGTAATGTTGACCATCAAATAGAAGAAAATCAAGTTAATGATGAGCAGTCAGATTATCAGCAGAAACAAAGACAAAAGGTTCGTGTAAGGCAGCCAATTTCCCGTGTAAGACGAGAACGTAAAAGAGCTCGTAACTGTGGTGAATCATATGAGACGGCCCCTGGTAAAATAGTTCCTGAGAAAACTGCTACACCTCTGCCTGAAAAATGTCAGAAGATGTGTGCCACTAAAGTTACTCCAGAAATTTGCTCTCAATTATGCAATGAATTGTGGAAAGGTTTAGCAGATCAGAATCTGCGTTCATCTTACATTGCAGATCGTATAGAAGTATTACCTAAAGCATCTCAAAGACTTCAGGACCCACCCTCCGGTAGGAATAAGAAAAATAGAGTGTATTCAATGAAATACAGTATTACAGCCAATGGGGTTAACATACCTGTATGCAAAAGCTGCTTTATAAAAATTTATGCAGTGTCTCCAAAGTTCATTGAAGTAGCAGTTTGGAAGAAAATGAAAAATGCTGCTGGTGCTGTGTCCAAAGATTTACGAGGAACGTCTAGCAATCCACTCCCTGGGCACAAAATTCAAGAGGTAATAGACCACATCAATTCCTTTCCTCGTTACAAGTCTCACTATGCTCGTGCAAAATATGATAAAGAATTTTTGCCAAGTCATCTCACAGAGAAGAAAATGTATGAGCTGTATTGCGAAAAGATTGAGGAGCCTGTTTCTAGATGGATCTATGAACGTGAATTTCACAAGTTAAATTTGAAAATTAAACCCTATAAGATAGACACTTGCAAAACATGTGATAAACTGAATATTGCAATAATCCATTCCAAAACTGAAGAGGACAGACAAGGAAATATAAAAAAACAAGAAGATCATCATAGAAGCTGGGAAGAAGCCAGGGACAAGAAGAAAGCGGATACACAACTTGCCAAAATTGATAATACAAAACAGGTGATAACCTTCGACATGCAACAGTGCCTGCCAACGCCATTTTTAAATACCTCAGTTATTTTTTACTTGCGTCAGTTATGGGTTTACAACCTCACAGTACATGACTGTGTAAGTGGCAAGAGTGTCCATAACATGTGGCATGAAGCAGAAGCCGAAAGAGGAGAAAACCAGGTGGGTTCCGCTCTTTACTTATGAATTTGCCCGATGTTGTGGAGGAAGTGACCCTATGGTCTGACACATGTGCTGGACAAAACAAAAATAGCATTATTGTATCTACTCTTAAGACTGTCTTATCTTTGAAGCAGACACTTAAAAAGATTGATCAGAAATTTCTGGTACCTGGCCACACTCATCTTGACTGCGATTCAGATCATGCTATCATTGAAGGGGTGATTCTAGGATTAGGCGTCAATTTGGTGTCCCCGCGACTTTAAAGGCTATTCAACTACTATTTTGGTGAAATTTTTTTTTCAAAATGTAGATTTAGATGTCTTCTACCAGAATCCGACAGAAAAAGTTACCCCGCGATACCTCACTTCGCAGGAGAAATCCAAACGTAGCCAA
>CABIKL010003067.1:0-11502 GCA_902196195.1 Aptinothrips rufus | reverse complement strand
ATCTATCAAAACTAAACAAAAAATAGCCTATCCCAGATAATAATGTGGTAATAAAGATTCCATGAGTCCATGAGATGTGATGTTCTGTTGTTGTTTGTAAATTTATTTTTTAAGAATTTTATTTCCTATTATGTATCTTCTGGCCAGTGTCCACCTTTAATTTTTTAGCTCGTTCTTATTGTATGATGAAATGTCATAATTGTTCGCTACATTCTATTCACTTGATTTTTTAATTCATATGGCGTTTTTCTGTAACAGCTTGGCAATAATTTTGTTATATTACATTTGTAAAATGTGCTATGGGACATATGATGACATTCGATGACATTTACATTTGTAAAATGTGCTATGGGACATATGATGACATTCGATGACATTATTTTCTTTGTTACCGCAGTAACAGCTTAAGCTACATGAATTCATTAAGAGATCTACCTTTAAAATTTATGACTGAACTTCCTTTAAAATTTATGACTGAACTTCTTTCACAGAATGTTCTGACTTAGTCATCAATAGCCTTGAGTGTAGAGCATATTTGTTTACCTTTAGTGATAATGAAACAAACACATTCCTGTTATAGGCAGGTGGAAGAATTTGCTCAAGTAGTCATTCAACTGAAAAGCGCTCCTTTTATTTTATATACTGCTGCTCTCATGACAGAGTTACATTTTCAGAAATTTTATGATTTACAGCCTGAGCAGCCATAAGTCTGCTATGGTAGCTATTTCTTTCTATTTTTCTTGCTTGAGTGTATGTAAGTTCTCTCACATTTGACTTTGATTCCTCTCCTTTATTTGCTAAGTACCTTTTTCCGTCCAATAATGTCTGTCTGGATACCTTGTATTATAAAATGTGCGTGAATGGATATGTATTATTTTATTGTAGTGTAAATCTGCAGAAAGAGTATGTTTTACAATATCATTATGTTTATGATGAATTTTGTTTTAAATCTTTTATGTAACTTAGGAAAAACATGGTCGTAAGGTAATCCATGGAACAATAGCCGTCCTAATTTGATATATGTACAGTGTAATATTTTGTGATCGTATGATTTGTTGACTTGCTTTTCGGCATTTCAGTTTGTGAATTGTCTCATTGACATTAAACAATAGGGTAACTGTTAGCCCTTTGTTTTAAACCATGATGGAGCATAACATCAGTAAATTGTACAAAATTTGTTCTGAATGCCATATACCAAGTAAAATGATCCTAAAATTAAATAAAAAATGTGAAAACTGACTTCCATATGATTTCAAAAAATACCCGCTTTATACACAAATGATAACTCTGCTAGGTGTGAGCAAGTATGGCCGTGGCCACAGGGTTGTGTAGTAGGGACTTGGGCCTAAACATAAAGGAAAATTGAATCTTTTTAAATGCAACATTTTTATTGTACAAGGTTCCAAAATAGCAGTCTGAAGCAACAGCACAGAAGATACACTGATAAGTTTGTAAGTAGCAACATATTCATACCAAAGTCTTCCAAAATTTTAATACTTATAACTATAGAAAATATTATTGTACTGGACATTTTGGTCTGCAAAAAAGTTTTTATTGTAAGTTGTCAATGAGAGCTTAAAAAACCTTGATTCACTCTACTATGAGCTTAAAATGTTCGTGGAGCAGTGACATTTTTATGAAAAAACTGTGGCAAGGAAAATATGGACAAAAGTAAGTCCATTACTTAACTTCAGCAATTTGTTTTCAAATAATGTTGCTATCATCTAGTTGACTGAACAGAAGACAGAATAATTTACAACCAACACTGAACCATCACATTGGTTTACGTAGTTTGTGTAGAGTTTCCTAGACAACATTGTCCATCAACTTCCTAGTAGCAACATGCGTCTTCCACAGAAGCTTCTTTTCCTGCAGTCTTATCTTTTGGAAGCAGGCTACCAGACGTGCCTTATTTTGCTAAATTTAATAAAAAAAATAAAAAAAAAAAATACACAAAAATACACAAAGATATACAAAAACCTAAGAAAATGAAAACATTTTCCATAAGGAATTGAAATATTGAAATGTTCCAAAATCATATTCAAAAGATCATGAAGCAAATTAGCCTGGACTGCTAAAAGGCACATGTACAAACTCTTTTTATTCTGTTCCAAATTAGTTTCTGTCGAGACATGGCAGTATGCAATTACAAGAGCAAGGAAGAGAAGCCAATGTTTCACAAAACATAGTCAGTACAGGTCATAAGTGTATTTGAAATCCGCTCTACACGTTTTGGCCACTTACAAAGATGACTACAAGTTTGGATATGACAATCTTAGTATTATCAGGGAAATAATGTGGGGACAGACTAATTTTTGATCAAGAAAGATTAATAAAATAAAAAAAACAAATTGAGGAAATATGCTGAAAATAAGGTCTAGACTGTTAAGGAAAATACATCGAAACATAAATAGTGGACACTTGTTTGATACTGGGAACAGTACCTACAACAAGCGATATGGCAGTGAATAACCACACTGATTAACATTCGAGGCAAAGAACATCATTTGTGGTACTTGCTAAGTGACATAAATATCAAACGATCGAGCAGCTGACGAGTACATTTTCATCGTACTTAAAAGCTGGGTAAAGGATTGAAGGCAACATTGTCTTTAGCCTTGATTTGAAATCAAAAATCATTTTTCCATTACACACTGTAAAGGAAATTTTGATGACATGTCAAATCAAGCAAGATTTTGAAACCTTTGCAAGGCATTCTGGAATTCATCTTTCATGTGTGCAAAGTTCAGTTTGTGTCTTCCATATTTGCAAATCACTGAAAATTTCCATTGCAGCCTAAGTTTAATAACTATTGTCATTACACTGTAGCAGTCTATACTCAACCTACAGCTTTCACACACAGGCCAGGAAAGATCAATATTATGTGAGGTGAAAGCATACTTAGTATCATTTTAAAAACTTTATCAGTTTGTAGACCACTTCTCTTACATAATAGCAAAACAAATAAATATTTTCTTTACTACAAAGCATGTACAGAGTAATAATAATGGTATTATTTGGTAATAAAATATTCATTGTATATTCTACAGAATAACAAATTGGTAGCTCATTCCATATAATGAACATGACTAGCATACAAACAACATTTCTCAAAGTGTACATTTGACACAATTCAAATTACAACAGGAAAAATAAAGTTGAGAATGATGGAAAATTATTAACAGAATTGAAATGGTGAGAAACTAAACATGATTAATCTCAAGTTTCAAGTCATTAATCCAAAATGAAGACAATTCTTTGGTCTCTTACTTCACTTTACACAAAATTGGTAGAGCAAATTAATACTTAAGATAAGACTTTTATCAGCTCATAGAGATGATTCAAGACGAGCATTCAGATGCGAAGAGCTCACTGAGTCAGCATGTGAACTAGGCGGATGAGATTCATGACTTGCTGAATCAGAGTCATTGCTGTGAGGACTGGAGTAATTTGCAGCCTCCTGAAGCCGCATGAGCATGTTAAGCTACAAACAGACAAAAAACAACTTATATGTATGATAAAAAAAAATTCTCCGCATTTATGTTTTGCAGACAACATTCAATTACGGTTTCTCAGTGCTTAGTCTACATCGAAACCCAGATCATTCTTACCAGAGGATCTCCATCTGTATCGCTGTGAGCAGAACTGATACTCCGTATACTACTCCCACCAGCAACCATTGGCTGCATATCATATCCTACATCTTCTGCGCGAAGTCTGTAAAAACACAAAAGCAAAAAAACAAGTTAATCACAAAATTTACTCAAAAAGAGTAATCTTACTACTTGCTATGCTTCACCGAGATTTTACAAGTAGATAGCCATAGAACTCCAACTTACTTAAGAAGGGCTTCATGACCACCATGCACAGCATCCTCTGTCCAAGGGTACGTTTGCACAATAAAACTTGTTGGATCCTCCCATGGAGCTCTGCGACCATACAACTGTAGTCCTTCTCGCACAGCTTCCAATAGATAGGGTACAAGGGAGTAATTCCATAAGTCAGTGAACCAAACTTGAGACCCTGCCAAATCAGTGGGACAGGGAAGGAATAGCCTGGGACCTGTAATTATAAAAAGGCATGTTAATTCATGTCAATACATCTTCACAAATAAACCAAAGATACAGTTTTAAAATACAAAGAATTTATTGGAGTCAATAAGGAAGGCATAAATATTTTTTTTTATTACCTATGGTGACATCTGAAGAACTGTGAGCTTCTAGGAATTTGTTTAGGTGTTGCCAGACTTTAGGTATCCAGTCTAGGACTCTTGAATTATCAGGATTTGTTGCACCTTCTCTTGACTCAGTTTCCAGGAGTTTTCTCCTTAAATATCGGCCCAAAAATCCTTTCACAGGTTCCATGTGGTTAGCACAGAGAATCCACCTGAATCACCAAATTGTAAGACACAAAACTTTAGCAATGTAAGCATTACATTACCTCAATAAATAAATTTATTAAATAAATAAAAAAAAAACATTTGTATTTTTTCTTAACTTTGGCACTGGTTTGCGTATTAGAGAAATTCAATACCTGAAGTTGTGGTGAAGCTGCAAATTGGTTGTTGAACAGGTTGCCTGATTCATTGTGCCAATAATGTAAGGACATTTGTTATATTTGGCATTCAAGAAACCATTAAACACATCACCAAGAGATGCTGCATGGTGAAGATTGTCCAAAATAATAACTGAAGGTAAATCTGAAGCATTGTTCTCACATTGTTCAGCCACATTTGCGAGATACTGACGCAGTTCTTTACTGCTCTTGTGGTCCACACTGTTGATTAAAAATACAATGTTAATGCAATTCTAAAGCAATTTTTTTGGAAAGATCTCTTTAAAAATTAAATAAAAAGAAAACATAAATGAAGACACATACTTAAAAGTTGCGATTGATTCTGCAGTTGATTCTTTGCCACTTCTAAGCACTAAAAATTCAGCCAATTTATTTGCTAGGTATGATTTTCCAGTACCACTTGGCCCACAGAGAATGATACGCCTGTGCTCCGTGAGTAAAGATATATACCTGTCATAGAAAAATTTGAATTAAGACATGCCTTACTTTTAACAGAAGATGACTAAACTAAGTCAAAGAAAGATTTTGGAGAGAGACGTACCTCTGAATGATAGATTTTGGAATTAGTGTTTCAAATGCCAAAGCATCAACACTTCCATTGTGATTGGCTCCTTTCAAACAAATAGTAATGGTATCTGTATTCCCCACTAGATAGCCACATGGTAATAATTCTGGTGTAGGTGACTCTTTATACCGCACCACCTCACCCACATGGTAACTGGCTATTGATTCAGTCCCAAGACCCAAGCTTGTGTTAGGATCTACTCTAGATAGATATTCTTTGAACAAACGCTTAATTAATGTGTCCAAAACCTCCCATTTAGTCTTTCCGGAAACTGCAATGGCTGCCACATTGCACACTTGGGGAGACGATTCCCCAGCTTCTTCAAAATATTTTTCATAGCTTCCATGAGCTCCCAAAAGAACAGCAACTGGAGTTCTTTTGCCGTCTGGATCAAGAGCAGCAAGGGCTGCCATCGACATAGTGCTTGTCGATGACCCACCGGTGTTATTTAAAAAGTCAACAGAATCTGAAAAAAGAAAAAAGGTGAGAAATCAGAAATTTTGCTCATGAATTTTACATTGTTCCCCCAATGAGAAGTGTCACTGTAGAGATACTGAAATTATCAATACTTACCTATATTGGTATTAGTGGCATCTGTCATGCTGAATCTTCTCTCCAAGCCATCCATGGCTAAAGAACATTGAGAATTGTTCAAAGATTTACTTGTAACTATCCTCTGAAGCCTTTCATTATCTTGCTTCAAATTAAGCATCTCATTCTGTGAAAAGGAAGAAAGCACAAATAGATTATCAAAAATTAAGAGTAAAACATACTTTCAGATGGAAATGAATTTAACATTATCTTTTGAAAATAAAAGTATCGCATAGAACTTACTCTCATTTTCATAACAGTATCTTTCAAGCTTTCTAATTGATGTGCAGAGCTTAAAGCTTCCAGTCGAATATCTGTAAGGACAAGATCTTTCTCCCGAAGTTGTTTACGCAGCTCGTCTACCAATTCGGGGCAATCACTTTCATCTGCCGTGCCATTTCCTGGATATATTCTGTAAGCAAATATGAAAGTCAAAAATTTTTCCTTACAAATAAATTAATGCTTTAGAAAACATTAGCACAACTTACGCTGAAGAGGATTGGCTCAGTTTGGTGTTTTGATTAGAAAGGGATGAAAGAGTTCCATTGCCACCATTCAGCAAAGGTGACGAGGGCGCTGAAAGATCCGAATGGATACCTCTTGCATCTTCAACATCTGAAACGGATCCATTCTTGTTCTTCTTAGATCTAGAAAATGCTTTGCTAAACGAGCTTCTTAACCATCCCTTCTTTTTCTTGTTTCCTGGTGATCCACACACAGGATGGGCAGAACTGGAGTGGCTGCAGGCTGATGAGAGGGAATTGAGACTTGAAACCGAGTCAGCTGACAGCTGCCTTGACATGGTCATTCCCTCTCCGTCCGTCACGGTGTGTCTCCTAGACAAATTTGGGGACATGTTTTGGATGTATGCTGAAGTAAGTCCGGCTTCAACACTTTGCTTCCTCAGCAGTTCGATTGTTTGCCTGAGCTCCAGCAATTCCGAATCCTAAAATGAAAAAATAACAATTACAAAGGGTCATCAAGGCCTCAGATATTCAGAACTCATGATAATTCTGTTCAGTCCTTGCGCTAACGAACATTCAGAGAAAAGGGTTTCTATAAGAAAACAGAAGTATTCAAGCCTACCTTTCTCTCTGCAGAGGACGTAATCTGATGAAGGCGGGTTGTCATATTGGAGAGAGACTGCTCAAAAGCTGACACCACATGAGCCTGAAACATAAAGAAATAACTTAGTTTAACAAAACATAAGGATTGGAAGCACGCGATGTGAGAAGCGGGCTGGGCGCTACAACTCAGAAAATACAGGATAAAAATGCTATCTGATTTCACAAGGGATGGGGATATGTAGAGTAGAACATTCCGAAGCACTCATTTTCTTGAAGTTCATTCGGATTCCGCTCGACTTTTAGACCACAAGACCAGTCTCGGAAACTAGAATCGTGCACTTCTCGTAAAGCACGGTGGTCCGTCCCTCTCTTTCCCAAGGCTCCGTCGAAAAACATGAAAAAGCGGCGGGAGCGCCTTGGGGGTAGGCAGACCCGTCACGCACCTGTGTCTGGCGGGCTTGCCTGCGCGAAGGCGCTAGCCCCACTTACCCAGTGAGAAACGTGATATCGAAACGATGTTGAATCGATATGGATTCGGCGATTTCTGTGTCGTTTCGACATCATTTCTCACTGGGTTAGGATAACCTAGAGTCAGCTGACCTGCTCTGACGTCATTGACCTGCAAGTGGACGGGAGGGGAGGGGCATGTTGCGGCCGAGCGTCTGGCGGGGCTCGCAACGCTTTGTCACACGCAGAGCTCCAGGCTCGGCTCCAGGCCAGTAGGATCTGTTTGGGGTCGGCTAACGATGGCAATCATCTCCCCCGTAGTAGCCCCGGGGGACTACCAGACACCCCGCAAAACAAAACACTGTCCAGCCTCATGTGAGTCAGCCTTGCTCCAGCAACAGCAGCAACGGCCGCCCGTTCAGCAATACAGCAAGCCTGCTGAGCCTCTGGAGCCTGCTGGGGCGGTGCTGGAGCCTGCTGCCTGCTGGAGTGTTGCTGGAGCCGGCTGGAGACGTGCCCAGCCGCTGAGATCACATTCGCGTGACGGCGCCGATCAGAGATCCGGCCTAGCGCAGCCCACAATCACAGCCAATCACGGCTGACCTCAGCATCGTGACCACACGACTCCTCCTTGCCGCGCTTCGGGAAGCCGTACCGTCTACCGCGTGGTTTAATCTCCACCCCGCACCAATGGCTATCTTACTCCGATTCATTCCACAGAAAAACCAAACCCCAGAATCTGGGGCAACTCAACCCAGAAACGAAGGGTAAACAAAAATATATTTGAGTTGATTTTGAGAACTGTTGCAAAACGACCAGGAAAGCTTTGAAACGCGTTTTAGAACAGGTCTCAAAATCACATCCAAATTTTTTTTTTTTTTTTCCCTTGGTTTCTGGGCTGAGTTGCCCCAGATTCTGGGTTTTGGTTTTTCTGTTTCGAGAATCTCTCCCACGTCGAGTTAAAAAGAGAAGTTCGCTTCCTCCGGCGACGTGTTCAAAGATTGATGCAGGTCGGGTCGGGTGGGGAGGCGAGTCCTGAAAGAGACCACGCGCGCGGCCCGTATGCTTCCCGAAGTGAAGTCAGTACGGAGCAGCCGGAGCCCAGCACGTACCCGAAGCGCTAGACACAGCTACCTGAATATAATTACCGGCACTGCCGCATCGAGTGTATCGACTTCAAAGAGCAGGCCGCGCCCCTCCCCTCCCCTCCCCTCCCACACCTCCTGGGTGGAGGGGGAGGGCAAGGTAGAAATATCACCGACGCGAGGAAACAAAACAACATCGACCTAAAGGGAGGCTATCCTGATTGATAAAAGGGGAACGAAAGCGCGACATGCCTCGATGCGCGGACAAAGGGGCCGCCGGCCAGAAAACCAACATCAGCCTTCAATTGTCAAGCTCCTCCAGGCTGCGACGTCCAGTTCATGGAGCCGGATGTACCCCGAGTTAAAGGGACTTTTATGATAAACCTATAATGCAAGTCCACTAAAGAAAGTCGTTGTTGACGTGAAGAGGGCCGTAGCGGAGGTGGAGGCATGGTGGGACATGGCGCGACATCATGGTGGGACATCCTCGGGCGCGGCGTGCGCGAAACCGTTGTGAATCCCAATGAGGTGTATGCGCGGTCACATCCAGTTCGTCCTCTTGACGGTCGCTCGTCGCTCCCAGCTCTCAGTGTCAGCCTCCCCTCCTTTCCCTCCCCATTTTCTCTCCTGCCTACACTGACAAAAAAATATCATTTTTTTCCCTCAGAAAACGGGGTGAAGTCAAGTAACACCAGTTTCGGAATTTTCGGGGCACATTATGAGGATTATGTAGAAATGCATTTTAGATAGTGTCCTGATCATTCTGGTACAGCGCTCAAAATGACTTCAAAATATTCCATAACTGGTGTTATTTCTCCCCTGTTTCTCGCAAAAGGTTCCGCAAAACTAGCATTTTTTAAAAAGTGTATTTCCTTCCGGGGGGCTTCATAAGTTATCTAATAACGGGAGGCCGAATCGTCTTATATATTATGACTTTATCTTTATTCGCTCCAGGTTTGCCAGACATCGTTCCATGCATACCATACCATACCATACATTACGCCGTGCTCAGCATGTACCGTACACAGTTCTCTCCTCACGAGGACAGGACCGCTAACTCGATACTCACCTGAAACAGAGGAGAAACAAAACGTTAGGACACAAGTCGCCAAGTGAACCCTTAGGAGAGGACGGGCCGGGCCGAGTGTAGGGAGAGAGGGGGGAAGGGGGAGGGAGGTCCGTGCGCAAAGGACGATATGCACAGGGGGGTGGGTGGAGAACATCAAGCAACTCTAGCGAACTCGTCTATGTGTGTGTGTGTGTGCAGGCGCGGATCCAGGAGAGGGGGAGCAGCGTTGGGGCGTCGAGGGCGATCCTGCGTGCACCCTGTTCATTAGGCAAGATGACTCTACTAGGCGACCGCCGCCCCTCCACTCAACGACTCCCTGGATCCGCCTCTGTGTCTGTGAGTCTGGGGGGTCGGGGGTGTACCTGCAGCGTGGGGCAGCTCCGGTATCGACTGCGCCGCGTGGCTATCTCCCACCAGGGCACCTGCGGCTTGGCCCTGAGCACGGGCTTGGCGGCCACGGCCTCCTCCCAGAGCGGGTCGAGGGGCCGGCCCGCCGAGGGCCCCGTGCCGCGCAGCGTGCTGGTCCAGGATCCCGACGAGGACCCCGACGAGGAGCTCCAGGTCGAGTTGCCGCTGCCTGAGCTCCAGGAGGACGCCGTGCTGTGGTGGCCCCACGTGCTGTAGTTACCGCCGCCGCCACCGCCGCCGCCGTTCAGCCAGGGCGCGGCGGCGGGGGCGGGGCTGGGCAGCGGCAGGCTGCCGTTGCTGCCCAGCACCGAGGTGGACCTGGGCGGCGGCTCGGGGGCGGGCAGCAGCATGTGGCGGCTCTGGGGGCGGCAGGACCGCGCCGCGCGCACCGTCGCGAACCCATCGTGCACCGGGGAGGGCGTGGGGAAGCCCGCCGCCAGCTGCGGCATGCTAGCTACGCCCGCGCCGCGTCACATCTCCACGAGCAGGGCGTGGCGGAGCGTGGCGGTGCGTGGCGGGACGGGGCGGCTACAGCGTTCGGGTCCACGAGACGAAGGAGCGTAGCGGCTGCAGCTCACAGGTCCAGGCTGCAGCGTCCAGATCCAGGAGATGCAGGGGCGTGGCGGATGCAGCTTCCAGGTCCAGGCAGAGGCGGGGCGTAGCGGCAGCCGCGCGCTGAGGGTACACAACCTTGTGATTGCCGCACTCTGCCCTGCCCAGTGTGTGCTCTACTCCTACTAAACTCGTTCGTGTGCCTCCAGTCGCACCCCCCAACCCGCCCAGACGGGGAGGGGGGAGGGGGGAGGGGAGGTCGGAGCGAGCACTGTGCGTCACAACTATAGAGCGCGTCCTTTCACCTCATTGCAGCATTCATCGCCCAAAGGCACAACTAACTACGTAACTTTAGTCCAAAAGGACGCGCAAAATATGAAGAGCAAGTTGCCAAGTTGCGCGATCTGTGATGCTCTTTAAGTCAAAGTCACTGTCAGAATGATAACCAAGGTCCATCAAAAGTTTTGAAATATTAGCTTTGATTAAGAGTGGCAAGACATATTGAGGTTGGTTCTCGGCGAGTTCAGTCAAAGAGGCAGCCAGCTGGCTGATTGCAACTATTATTCATCAGACGACACTCCTATTCTCTTACGAACAGATTCATTCACATTATGAACATATTTACTGATCATGCTACGACAAAAATGCAACTGCAATAGTTACGAACAAAACAAGTTGTTCGTGTTATGACAAAATTTGTTCATAATATGGTCAATTCTGTTCATAATACGACCAGATTTGGTCATACGCTACAACAATTTGGGGGTTGACAGTAAGAGATTAAGGCTGTGAGAACTCTTTCGAGTTGTCGAGGCCTGCTGGCCGGCAGATTCTGTTGGCAGACAGATGTTGACATACCGCCATTTTCACGACAAGTCATTGTCGGCTGGTATGAGCGGCCTTGCAGTGGACATGGCCTTCACTGACAGGATGACACAGCATTGAGTTCAATCACTGACCAATGAAGACACGCCACGCAGACCCTCCCGCCCCAGGCACCTCGCCTCGCTGCATCCCGCCACGCCACGCCGCGACGAATCCCTAGAAGCGGATACGCACGACACGGGGCTTCTCGATATGGCAGGGACGGCAGCAGGCGAGGGGGAGGGCAGCGGACTGGGCTGTCGAGAGGCGCCCCCCCCC
>CABIKL010003066.1:0-11503 GCA_902196195.1 Aptinothrips rufus | reverse complement strand
CCGAGCCGAGCCGAGCCGAGCCGAGCCGAGCCGAGCCGAGCCGAGCCGAGCCGAGCCGAGCCGAGCCGAGCCGAGGCAACCTGCGGCACTCCATCAGCACTCAGAGCTAAACGGATCGAGGAGTCATGGCGGCAGAAACCAGCACGCCTGAATGTAGCTTCGGTTAAGGAATAACAAATTCAGATACCCAAGTTTTAAATAATTATAAATTCTTCCAGCAGCAAATAATTCGTTATGGGCACATCCATTTAGGGCTAGTTTCGGTCCAAAAATCGATCATCAGCAAATCATCCAGAAATGATCACGACACCTTGAAATGTGTTTTTCACAACGAGTGTTGTAACAAAAAGGATTGGGTTTCTGGATGCGAATAGGAGAAACCCACACCAATTGCTGAATATTTTGTAAGTAAATCTGTATCAAACTTAGGGTCCGCGATGCTAAAACTTTGAAGGGTACATCAGGATGGGTTGTGCATGGTGACGTAACGTTAGGCTATGCCATAGTTCGCTTGGGCCGGGCTGGCTGGCTTGCTGGCTGGCTGGCTGGCTGGGGGCGGCGCGGTGGGGGCGGCGCGGTGGGGGCGGCGCGGTGGGGGCGGCGCGACCAAGGAGGGAGGGGCGGGGCGAGGCGAGGCGAGGCGTGCGCCGGAAGAGTCATGGTGTGATTCCGACGCCGCCCCCATCCCGCCGCCCCCTTTAGAGAGCCCAGAGGGAAAGAGAATGGCCACCGTCACGTGACAGCCTCCTTCCACGAGACTCGCGGTGAGTCTTTGATTTTGTACTATTTGCATGCTTCGCAACACCACGGGTAACAGTGACAAGCAACCGGCGCAAATGATGGTCAGCCCATTCCGCATCTCCACTGCAGTAAGCTAGACTATTCTGACATTACTCGTCACGTGAGCTTGGCTCCTACTTTCCGGTTATCGAGGAGTCCCTGCGTCACCGCGCCACGCCGCGCCGCACCACGTCACGTCACGCCACGCCACGCCACGCCACGCCACGCCGCGCCGAGCGAGGCAGCATGACGTGTCGCGAGACGGCCTGATTTCAAGACAGAGACGAGGGGAGCGAGGCTGGATCTGGAGGGAGGGAGGGAGGGGTGTGACTAAGGATAGGGGGTGGCTGCAGGGGTTGCGGTTGGGTTTGGGGTTGGGAGGGTCAAGTCGATCGCGTCAAGACGGCGACTCTAGATAGCGGTGATGACTTGTCACACCTCGTAGTCGACAGCTCCACCACATGGCCAAAAGATCGCATCAGCTCCACCACCGCAACATTCACAGCATCGTGACTTCACATTAACAGTCTCGGGTTCAAAAACAGATGCGGCAGTCATACACTTTCATTTTCATCCCTTGAGCGGGGAACGCGACCAGTACATGTCTCCCCTCCCCTCCCCTCTCCCCGCCTCCCCTCCCCTCCACCACGAGCCGCCATCGGGGCCGCCGCCCTTTGACGGCAGTCCCACACTGCGGAGCAAAGGGCGCAACTCGGGGAGGAGAGGGAATGAAAATCGCATTTGCTGTTTACGTTTGTCAAAGAAGAAAGACAAGAAAAATAATGCGGCTGGTGTAGCAAAGCTGGCTGCATGGATCGAGGGGTGGAGGGAGGGAACTGGGGAGAGAGGCAGAGAGAGAGAAAGAGAGAGAGAGAGGGATGGAGCGAGGGACGTATCAAGGGGAGGAGGGGGGGGGGGGGGGCACTGAGTACACAAAGGCGCGCGACCTTGTTTTGATCGACGTGTTCGCGTGTAACTGTAGTGTAGGCGGCCAATAGCCCGGGGCACTACTAGCGGGGATCAGGCAGCCTTTAGGCCAGCCACCAGCGGATTAGCAGCACGCGTGGCCGAGGCCGGGCCGAGGCCGGGCCTGCCAGTGACACGGCTACCGCTGGGCGGGGCGGGGAGGGGAGGGGAGGGAATGACCCGGGAGATGACCTCAGGATTGCCAGCACCACGCCAGGACCAGGATCACACCTCTATAAGGCCCTAGCTGCTCGACGAGTAGAAGAAAAGGAGCGTTAAACCACATAAATATTGGTCAAAATACTTAGCATAAATTTTAAATTTAAAACATTGCACACAAAACATTTTAGTTTCTGGGTTTAACTAGATCTTGACGGGTTTAATTACACGAATTGATTGTGAACGTTCTTTTTATTTTCAGCTGCATAAGTTGGAAGCATTGCTTTTCGCTTGGAAAACAACACTAGAGATTATATTCGCGCTCAGAAAATTCAGGATCCAATCTTACAGAAAGCCTAAAAATGTCGAAACTTCTAATCGCATTTTTTCCGGCCTTTTAACCTCAGAAATATTTCACGAAATTTTCAGTTTTCTAATGTATCCAATTGCCGAATCTCCGCAGTCTCTATGCCTGCTTTCCGCAGGATCACGGAGTTAGCGAGAGGCACGCAAAGTGCATGACTAACACGCAAGCGCGCGCACGCCGGCAGTTTCGTCTTTTCGTTGTCCCCAAGGGGGCGGGGCGGGGCGGGGCGGGCTACCACTAGGAGCAATCTCTGACACACTCCCCTCAGCCCGCGGGCATGTAACGCGGCGAGGGAAAGGCGGGCGGGGCGGGGCGGGGCTCAACAAACCGGGGGTCGCGAGCCAAAACCCACAGACACCGCTCGACAAAACCTCCCCCGGCTGCTCGGCATGCCCGGGGGCATCCAAGTACTAATCCTCCCTGCCCCCTCCCTCCCCTCCACGCCCCGTATTCCGCCCCGCCCTCCTGCTTGATGCACTTGTTGCACGCCCCCCCCCCCTCCTCTTCCTTTCCTCCCGGGGCCCCGCCCCTGCGCCCTCCATGTCGCCGGGTCCCCAGGGGGCGGGCGACCCCCTTCTCAATTCAACGCTTCTCTAACTCACTGAAAAGCCGACGAATGTGTCCCTCGGCGGAGCGAAGGGAGGGAAGGAGGCGCCCTTCAGAACAGGGGTTGCCGCGATTGCCGCGATTCATTCGCTGTCTTTCGCGTCGAGTTTGAAGAGGCATGCTTTCAAACCTGCCGGATCAGTCGTCAGTTCGACTTGGTCTTTTCAAGTTTTCAGATGGCCAGTGTTGTCTCACAGCTAGCCTCCGGGAAAACAGACGGCATAGAAACTGACATCGTTCATTTTACGACTCCAGCCCTTTCCAGGCAATCTCTGATGCAAGTGGGACACAGCCACCCAGAAAATACAGAGGAGAAACGACAACACGACACAACTCTAGGTGCTCCTGTCTGTCACGGGGCGTGGCGGGGCGGGGCGTGGCGTGGCGGGGCGGGGCGGGGCGGGGCGGGCTGCTTCACCTTGGATTGATGGGCTGTGTAATAGCATTTCCATACGTTCAGGTCCCTTGTGGGCCGGAGGACGGGCAGAGCACGTCGCCACGTGGATGTGGGGCAGAGCGTGCCGCCCCACCCCCCGGCGCCCGCCCCCGCCGGGCTCCTCCTTGCCTCGCCCCGCCCCGCCCCGCCGCGCCCCGCGCAGTGCGGCTCAAACGAGCTTAATACAAGCCATTTCGCTCCAGTGCATTCCAATCTCAGGGCCAGCTGATTGTGAGATCCGCGGATTTCACGCTCGGAGCGCCCCTCCAGATGGGGTTGCCGACCTGCCCTTGAAAACTGCTGCGGGCCCGGCCCAGTCAGCAAGCGAGAGGGGTGGGGGTGGTGGTGGGGGATGAAGAGCAGCCCTGCAACCTGCCGCGCGCCCCAAGAGCGTCCGGGGACAGAAGCGAAGCAACCGAGTTAGACTCTTTTAATGCGGTTGTGGAAAATTGAAACGGGACTCAACGGCTGACTGTTCGGCCTGGCGACGGCGAGATAAGACCCTGGCGAGCCATCAGCTATGGCAGCTCCAGGTGACAGCCTGCCATCAACCGAAGCGCGGGCGGAAAAGAAAGCATTTATAGGAGAAGCGTGAAATCTTGACCGTCTGATTCAATTCTTTTCCTCAAACATTTTCTCTAGCAATTGCGTGAAAACACGCGGGTCTGGTCTGACACACTTCTTCTTTAGAAATTTAAATTCACATACTTTCGTTCGTTCTTTGAAATGTCCGCTTGGAAGCAGCTGGTTTGTGGGTCAGCCTGACACTGCTCTCCCTCACCAAGTCAAATTACAAGGCGGTGGACAAAGTGAATCACCCTTTAAATCTCACACTGTGAAACTCGCCCGACGAACTGGGACCCCGCCACGCCACGCCGCGCCCCACCCCGCCTGAATTTATAATGGGGCCCCATGCGGGCGCAGAGGGAGGGAGGGTAATGTACCTATTAGGGGGGCCCCGGCTGCCACGGCCCGACTGCCCCTGCTGCTGACAGATGAGTGTAAAATGCGAAAAGATGCGGTGTGTTCGGGGCGCCGAGGGGTGGGCGGGGCGGAGCGGGGCGGGGCGGGGCGGGGCGGGGCGGGGCGGGGCGGGGCGGGGCGGGGCCCGTGTGATGAGTGAGTGCGCGGAGCAGCAGCCTGGTGGCTCTGACATGCCCCGTGGCGAGAAGCCAGTCCCTGCCTGCCACTGATACTGTATCGTTTCATTTGCAGACTGTTTGCTCCTGGTTGGTTTCAAAGCGGCCGCGCCTGGCCTGTGGCCTGCTCGGGGTCGTCCATAAGTGACATAGCGCAAGGTATAACGCATTATTGTTTTTAAGTGCCTCATTTATGCGCTTATTATTTTCTATGGAATAAGGGCATTAACCTTTCTTTCCCTGCACTGATTGCAAACATCCGGGCATCAAAACCAAGATAAAATCCTTTAAGTTCGAGAAATGCCAACCTTAATGTTTTCAAGAAGGCTTGCAGGCCTTTTGCTGTGCCTTGGGAATAGCTTAGAAAAATTGGTGTGAGAAGCCCTGATGTATGCATTTATTGAAATTTAAAGTTTTATATTTCCTGTGATAAGTCACAACACATCGAACTATGAGAAAAAAAAAGATAATTAAGAAATAAGAAATTCCAAGTAACTAACCAGATCTCAAAAAATAAGAGAGAGAAGAGTTCAGTATACATTTGTACTGAAAACACTCCCTTTATATTTATTTCTTAATTTAATTAACAAGATTCTGCCAAAATTTGGTGAGCACGATTTTTTCTGTTATATTAAGCAGGATTGATAAATGCAAAATGCAGCACGTCGTTCTTTAAGCCAAGGCTACTTGCTGACCTGCGGTTCAGTTTGTCGTCCCGGGGATGCGGGGTGAGAGGGTAGCCGGGCAGTCATGCGAGCAGAGCTGGGTGGGGCGGGGCGGGGAGGGGCGGGGCGGGGCGGGGAGAGCTGAGCTGAGCCTACAGCAGCGCAGAGCAACAATCGTAACGCCTCAGCCGGCAAGACTGCCTTGGCCTCTGCCTGTCTCATAACCCCCTCCCCTCCCCTCTCTCTCAAACACTCTCACTCTCACCACCCCGCAGCATCACAGTGCGGCGCGCAGAGCAAACAGTGACCCGGAGCCAAGCCCGGAGCCGAGCCCGGAGCGGAGCGCCGCGTTGCCCGGAGCCGTTTCAACTGGGGCAGGTCAATATTTGCAGCGTAATCCGGCAGCTATAGGCGGCAAATGAACAAACGACCGGGACACGCACAAACACGGCGGAAAGGGCGAGGCGAGGCGAGGCGAGGCGGCAGCGGAAAGTAAAACATGAAGCCGAGCTGAGGCTGAGGTGAGAGGGATACGGAGACAAGGTGGGCTAGGCAACAAGAAACACTCTCCAGGATGCCAACGCGCACTAGGCACAGCTGATATAGAATGCGACGATATCAGCGAGCGATGAAAAAAAAAAAAAAAAATCTGCGGACTGCCGACCGCAAAGAAAGAGACAAGACCTATGACGGTACAACAAGTGCGGGAGAGACAAGTGGATGAGCTTCCCCGGGTCAGGTGGGGCCTATAGGCCGCCGGCCTGAGCCCGGCTCAACCTCGCGTCCTCGCCATGCCCGCGGAGCGAACGCCATTGCCGTGTACTGCACTGGTAGGCGAGGCGCCTCCTTCCACCGTGCCGACCGCCCCTCCTTGACGCCAGGCGCCCCGCCCCGCCACGCCCCGCCACGCCCCGCCCTAACCTGCCCGCGCTAGCTCCCCGCTGCTTGCCCATCCCGCCCGAGAGAGGGACGGGACGGCGCACTGTTTATTCATTATTGTACTTTTCACTACCGCGGCGGGGTGGGGCGGGGCGGACGGGGAGGGACCGTCAAAGCAAAGGGAACGTCGAGGCTGACGCCGCAAGGGCCGGGGGCTCGGCCTGGGGCTCGGCCGGGCTCTCCTCCCCGCCGAGACAAGACACCGCTTAACTCCATTTAGAGCTCACTCGGCCCGAGGCGACACACTGACTTGGGGATGCGCTTTAAACTCGAAGTTTCCTTTAAAGGAATTATTATTATTTCTTTTCTCTTGCGGTGATGGCGGTCTGCGGGTGCATTTGAAAGGAGCGGGGTGTGCTTTGAAATGCCCCCGATTAAGCCGCTGCAAAACTGCAAAATTTGAATATTATCTTCACTCACCTTTTTTGCAGGGTATTTCACTCTCAAGGCCGTGCGGACTAGCACTTCCAGGTAGTAGAGTTGGGAAGGGACTGCTACCGCCTGGTGGGTACCTGTTCACAAAATCATGAGTCAGCTTTCTCGTTTCCAAAATAATTATCATCAATGCAAAATAAACATTTGCAAACTTCAAATTATTTTTCTAGTTCAGCTTTTTACAACATCGACGCCGAGCACATTTTCCAGGAGAGTTAACCTTTCGACTTTTACACGGGCTTTCCCTTTACGCAGGCTATGCGCTACACTCTAAATGTCTAGTAACTTTTTTGTTCGAACTTAGTAACAATTTTAAACATAACTAGAATTAGTGACAAGTTTGTTGTACTTAATCACACAATTTTTACAAAATTGTTTCTACATTGTTACCAAATTGTTACTAATTCTAGTAATGTTAAAATTGTTGCTAAGTCCGAACAAACAAGTTACTAGACATTTAGAGTGTATTCCGAGCGAAACTAGTTGCTTCGGCTGCGCATGAGCCCCAGCCATGCAGCGCTACTTTCTATTCTTATTGGGGCGCGGCGGGGCGCGGCACTCACACGGACCAAGGGTTGGGCCTGTGCCAGGCCGCGGCGTGCTGCCCGTTGAAGATCCTCAGCTTGTCGTAGACAGACTCGGCGTGCGAGGTGGGGGTGCCGGGGCCGCTGCCCGGCGGGGCGGACGGGTGCTGCGGCGTACTGCTCTGCTCCTTCTGCGCCGCCAAGTTGCGGAGGACCCTGTTGATGGACGACACCTGCACGATCACAACGAAACAAAGGTCAAGATTAATTTCGACTTATTCTCATAGCCACTGGTAGATATATCGCTGGCCTATATTGGCGGTCCCGCTTGCCAGATGCATCTTTGCTGATTCAGTAATTTCACAGAAAAAACAAAACCCAGAGTCTGGGGCAACTCAACCCAGAAACCAATAGTAAAATAATATTTTTGGAGGTGATTTTGAGACCTATTCTAAAACGCGTTTCGAAGCGTCCTGATCATTTCGCAACAGGATTCAAAATCAACTCAAAAATATATTTTGTTACGCTTTGTTTCTGGGTTGTTGGCCCAGATTCTGGGTTTCGGTTTTTATTCTGTGTTGGTGTACTCCTTCATCCTTCATCCCTAAGAGCAGAGCGATTCAATTTTTTAAAAGTACGTCCCCGCGCGGCCAAGGAAACGAAAGAAAATGATCCTAGTCGCACGGGGATGGGGGAGGGGAGAGGGGGCCTACTTCACCGCCTTGAGGTCGAGACGACAGCAAGTACACTGGGTGACACCCGCCCATCAAGTACTTGAGACCACATTCTGTCCTCCATCGGATCCCAGCCATCGACGTCGACAATCAAAAGAAAGACAACCAGGAGACACAGACAACAGAGCGTAGGGCAGAGCTGGGCAGTCCTCCCTTTCACAGAATTCAATGCCAACGATCTTGTCTATGATCGGCCTGCCTCCCCACAGAGCACATCCACATTTCTAGGTTTTCCAATGATGAAAATTTTATTAAATTGTTTCGTTGGATTAGGACATTAAGGAAGTTGGTACCCGTCGTATAGTACAATCAGGTCTTAAGTCATGACAGTCTGGGTGCCAACCTAACCCTGTCTATCAACAAACAGGTTGACCTCTTCAACGGGCAGGGCAGGGCGGGGCGGGGCAGGGCGGGGCCGGGCAGGGCAGGGCAGGGCAGGGCTGGGCAGGGCAGGGCGGGGCGGGGCGGGGCGGGGCGGGGCGGGGCGGGGCGGGGCGGGGCAAGGCGGGGCAGGGCAGGGCAGGGCAGGGCAGGGTCTGTGGGCTCACAGCCATCGCCTCGCAATAGAAGACATGCGGGATGCCAAGAACACTCGGTAAGGGAGAACGACAATAATGCCTCACCTGGAGCCCTGGAGGCTGGATATGGGCGGAGAGAATGGGTTGGAGAGACGAGGACAGAGACAACGAGAGCGAGAAGGACATAACAAAGAGAGATCGAGAGAGTCCTGAGAGAAAGAGAATGTGTGTGTCGCCTCGGTGCTGAATAAAAAAGAGATAAGAGGGAAATATGGGGACAGCTAGCAGCAGAGAGGTGGAGAGCGGAGCGGAGCGCGCGCATGTCGTCTGATCGCTGGCCTGCCAGGCCTGGCTGGCTGGCTGGCTGGCTGGCTGGCTGGCTGGCACACCCCAAAATATCTTTTAATATTGGTCTCCTTGCAATTTTTTTTGCTCCCCTTCTCCTTCATATTTCTCGAAGGCCGTGCGCTAGGGCTGTTCGTTCCCCTGCTCCTCTTATCCAGCAGCGCGGGACTAGCGTCTTAGCCGCTCCAGCACGGGTCCTCCCTTCTCCAGGTGGCTCCCGAGCAAGGGGTACAGGCGGCCGAACATTTCGAGAGAGGCCTACGTCTCAGGGGCAAAGTGTCGCTGCCAGCAAGCTGCGCCAGGGCGCCAGGGCCGCGACTGACCCCGAGGACCCCCCGCAGAGGTGAGAGGCACATTGCGAGCGAGGGAGAGGAGAGGGGTGGCGCTCCACGGGAAGCCCGCGGGGTTAATTATCACAATCTGGCATATTGAGCCCTTCTGCTTCACTGGTGTGACTCCACGCTCGGCTCGGCTCGGCTCGGCTCGGCTCGGCTCGGCTCGGCTCGGCTCGGGGCTTTGTGTGAGGTCTTTTCGAGACGCGACTCGAGCCCCGGGAGCATTGTCACCTCTCCATGTGTCGCCCAGCAGGCCTCGCGTGGGGTGGAACGCGAGAGCAGAGCAGAGGAGAGGAGAGGTCAACACTGACATACCGTCTGCTACCAACACTCGTCGTCCAAAAATAATTTTAACGATTTTTCTCCTGAGATTTCTCCTCTGAACGCCGGAATGATCGTTTCGGTCCATTCTTCACGCTGGATGGCATGTCGCCGAGGCCCTTCTCGCCCGCCTCTGCTGGAAAGGGACGAAAGGGCAGAAGCAGACACTCATTAGTCCTGCTAATTCCGTCCCGTATTCCTCCTTGGCCTGACTTTGACGAGCGTTGCCTTGGTTAATCATAACGACTAATTTCACTGCCCTATCAACCCTTCGCTTCGCAGCATCTCCTCTCATATTCTCTCTCCCCCCCCCCCCCCCCCCCCCCCCCACCTCGCCCGCCGCACTCGGCGCGAGGCTGCACTGCTCGTTGCGGCGGTACTCGAACTGGAAGGCACTCGAAAGGAAGCGCTAATTACGACACCATCGAGGTGACGTACAAAAAGGCGGGCCGCGGGGGAGGCGGGAAGAGTGTGAGCAGAGGGGATTGCGTGGGAGGAGAGGGGAAAAGGGGGACGGATGTGAGAGCAGATGACATCACTCTCCCTCTCCAGCACCTTGCGCGCCACTCACTGTATGCAGACCGGAGATGGGGAGCATTCGAGAAAGTGAGATATGCAACCAGGAAATTCACACATTCAGCCTCGGACCTCGAGACGAACGGCAAGGCGAGAAAAACGAAAATGAAAGAGAGGAATGAAACAAAAAATTGATGTCAAGAAAATGTCAACGCCAGTGAATTAAAAAAAAAAACACGTTACAAATCAGTATTTACAGTATTTACATAATTTCTTTAAAACAAAAAGCGAAGCTGACTCTGAATCATTAGATTAAGTTACTTTTGGAAATGTGGAGTACGCCGCAGCAAATTCCGTTTTTTTCCTTCTTTGCTGTGTCGTCGCTGCGTCCAATATCCAAGTCCTCCATCGAGCAGCACCCTGCTAGCCAGCCCGGGGACAGCCCCTCAGCCTGCCTCCCGCTGTCACCTACATGGCAACTAGATGAGTTCAAAACTGCGTGAGGATGTATTCACGGTGGCAGTGCCGGGCCCCGGGGGAGGTGGTGGTGGTGGAGCAGGGGTGGGGGAGGGGGAGCGGGAGGGGGAGGGGGAGGGGGAGGGGGAGTCAAGTGTCAGCGAGTGCCACCCGCCCAGCGGCAGGCTGTCGCCAGGGGTTGATGGCTCGGCGGGGATAAAGTTGGCTGGGGTGGCATTTTGTCCTCATCAGAACACTATCAGCAGAGCATTTCGAAATTCAGTCGAATCACAAATTCCACTTATAAGATCTCGTCAACAAACAAGCCAGAAGTCGAAATAGAACGTGATATCCGCTCAGCCCTTTCACGAGATCTCAGGCCGGGGACGAGGCAGCAATGTGCTTTCATTCCGGTCCATCCTACGTGCGAGACACATAGACGAGCCCGGACGAGCCCTTCGCGAGTGCAGCATAGGGCGCCCATTGTGCACCCCGCCGCCAGTCCAAGTCAGAGAGCGTGGCAGCAGCGGGGTCTCTGCCTGGCGTGGCGAGGCGTGGCGCCTGGGAGGTAGGCCGCTCGAGCGCAGGCGTGTGGTCGTGTTGCCTACCTCCCAGTCAGACTGCTCTCAGTGTGGGCACAGTTGAAAAAGCTCGACATCCTCGCAAAGAACGCGAGATTCGTAAGGCAAGAAACCACTATACAACTACAAAATCTTCATCATCAACAACCTCATCAACAACAACATCAGCGACGACGACGACGACAGCAACAACAACAAGCTTCAGAATGCTGGGGTTGGGATCGCGTCGCCTCGCGTCGTCTTCCCATGACGCCGCCCGAGCAAACACTTTAATTCGCCGTAAAATGAGAGCGGGTGATCGGCGACACGCGAGCCCTCGGCACCGGAACGGAGGGACGCCGCCGCTCGCCGCGCCGGTGCGACGAATCGCAGGGAAAGAAGGGCGCGGGGAGGGGAGCGGTGAGAGCCGAGTGTGAACGTGTGATTATAAGTTTCCCTCCACGGAGATACACAAAATCGCAGATGATAGGGATAATGCCATCAAGCGAAGTGTACGTACATCAGCACTTTCGTTCGTATACTATCAACCTAAGTATATTTCATACTATGAAGCTTATTGTGGCATACCATACGGAACTATCACGCTAAGTAAAAGAGTCACTTCGTACTCTATCAAGCTAATTATGTCACTTCGTGTACTATCCAGCTGAGTAGGTCCTCCACACCGCCATGAGCAGCTCC
>CABIKL010003065.1:0-11503 GCA_902196195.1 Aptinothrips rufus | reverse complement strand
CTGGCGGGGACCCACCCCCCACCCACCCCTTCGTAGGTGTCGCGGCCGCGACACCTGGAGATAGGCGCTTGCGCCACCATGGCGCCACTGCGACCAATGCAAGATCATGGAACTCAGAACTCCTGCCCCTGTGAATTGAACGCTTTCGTCGCAGGTGTCGGAGCTGCGGTCGCTGGTGGAGCGGCGGGACGCGGAGCACCGGGCGGCGGTGAGCGCGCTGCAGGGCGACCTGGCCGCGGTGCGCTCCAAGTACGAGCTGGAGAGCATGCGGCTGAGCAGGGCGCTGACCGAGCGGGAGTCGCACCTCAAGCACACCATGGAGGACAAGGACAGGTTGCTGTCGCAGCACGCCGCCGAGATGGGCGCCGTGCGCACCGAGCTGCGCGAAGCGCAGCGGGCCGTGCGCGCGCTGCGGTCCGAGGCGCAGGACCGCGAGGACGCCCTGGCGGCGAGGGACGCCGAGCTGGTGGCTTTCCGGGAGGACCAGGAGGCCGTCATGGTGCTCGTCAGCAAGGCGCTCAACTCCCGCGACCACGACACGCAGCACCTCCGCGACACCATGGAGGGCATGAAGAAGGACCACGAGCGGCAGCAGCAGTCGCTGCGCAACGCAGTGGAGATCCTGAAGTCCCAGATGGACGTCGAGCAGCTCAACTACTACAAGAACCTCAACGAGAAGGATATCCGCATCAGTCACCTCATGTTCGAGGTCGAGGAACTCCGTGCTGCCGGTATGGACTCTGACGCGCGCCTCCGCTCCGCCCTGGAGGCGCAGAGCAAGGCGGAGGACGCCAACACCGGCCTGCTCAAGACCATCGAGGCCATGAACGAGCGGCAGGCGGAGCTGACACAACAGCTGCACCAGAACTTCGCGCAGCTGGAGGCTGTCCAGCAGGACTCGCTGCGGCTCCAGAGCGTCAGCAGCCAGCAGGCCGCCGAGCAGCGCCGCCTCCAAGACGCCCTGGAGAAGAGCACCGCGGAGGAGCAGCGGCTGCGCAGGGCGCTGGAGTCCGTCAAGGCAAAGCAGTCCACCGAGCAGCACCGTCTCCAAGAGGCGCTGGAGAAGAGCACCGCGGAGGAGCAGCGGCTGCGCAGGGCGCTGGAGGAGCTCCAGGACGGCCACTCGGCTGAGCTGGACAACTTGAGGAGGGTCCTGGAGGACAACAGGCAGCGGCTCGACAGAAAAGAGACCCACTTCCGGAAGGCACTTCACGAGAAGGACCTCACCATCAGGCAGATCACGGACGAGTTGAAGAAGCAGGAGATCGAGCACCAAGAGCTCAGAGCCAAGCTGGAGCAGGCGAGCGCCGCGCTGGCAGAGAGCGAGCACATCAAGGCCGAGCTGGAGGCCAACAACGAGTGCCTCGAGGACAAGATCAGTGTTTTAAAAAACTCCGTCAGCCAAATGAAGGGCTCCCACAAGCAGCGCACGGACGAGATGAAGGCCGAGGTGGAGAAGAAGAGCTCCGAGCTGCTGGAGCTGAACAAGACGGTCAAGTCCCTGAAGCAGGCACTGGAGCAGGTGCGCAGCGAGCACCGGGAGTGCGGCGAGCTCCGCCGAGCGCGGGAGGTCGAGCTGGAGCGCGCCACGCGTCAGGCCGAGCGCCAGGCAGAGCGGCTAAAGCAGAGGGAGGAGCAGGTCACTGAGCTGAGGAGGGAGTGCGACAACCTCAGGATGGACGTGGAGCACTACAACAAGCAGCGAGAGAACTACCAGCTGGTCATCGACGAGAAGGGTCGCGAGCTGTGCGCGCTACGGGACAAGCTGGACCTGCAGCAGTCCAAGACGGACGCTGACCTGGAGGCGGTCCAGGATGGCAGGCAGCGCGCCGTCGACGAGGCCGCCCGTCTCCAGGCCGCCCTGTCCGCGGCCCACGAGCAGCGCGACGCCCTGGTGCAGAAGTTTTCCAAGCTCTTCAAGGTGGTGAGGAAGTCCTTCGAGAAGCGGTCCGCGGAGCGTGCCGCCCTGGAGCAGGCCCTGCAGGAGTCCCGGAGCGGCGCGGCGCAGCTGAAGGCCAGCCTGGAGGCCGCGGTCCAGAGCCATCGCGCCGAGCAGGACAAGATGACCAAGATGATGCTGGGCAAGGACAACGAGATGCGGCAGCTCAGGGAGAACCTGCACCAGTACGAGGACCACCTGCGAGGCACCAAGGACGAGATGGACGCCACCATCGCCGTGCTCAAGAAGGAGGCCCACGACCTGGAGCGGGACGTGCACCGCCTCCACGCCGAGCTGCGGAAGAAGGACGCGGAGCTGGCCAAGCTCCAGGAGCAGCAGGCCGAGAGCGAGCGGCTCCAGCAGAGCGAGCAGCTCGCCGTCAAGCGGGCCGCCGACATGGAGAAGCAGCTCCAGGACAGCGCCAGGAGGATCAGCGAGCTGGAGCTGGAGCTGGAGCTGGGCAGAACCGTGCTCAAAAAGAACACGGAAGAGTGCCGCCTCAAGACGGAGCGCCTGCAGCAGAGCGTGGAGCACGTCAGGCAGGAGAGGGACTCGGAGCTGACCGTGCTCAAGGACACCGCCGAGCGGCTCCAGGAGCAGCTGCTGGAGAGGGACAGCCTGCTGGAGCGACTCAAGGAGGAGCACAGCGTGAAGCTCACGGACCTGCAGTACTCGCTCAGCTTCAAGCACGACGAGATGGAGAAGATCGCCGACCTGGCGGAGACCGTCAAGAGGGAGAACGAGGCGCGGCGCACCAAGGAGCAGGAGCTGAGGCAGACCATCGAGTACCTGGAGGGCGAGGTGCACCACCGCACCGCGGCTCTGCAGCAGGCCCTCCAGGACAGCGAGCGGCAGGTCAGTGCCGACTTTAAATTATGTTGCGATGATAGAGTAATGGCCCTATTTCGGGCCACTGGCCCTAATTCGAGCCACCCCCTTTAAACTATTTGCAGGCAACTTCAGGTCCTCGGCGACAAAAAAAATTAAACAGTTTACAATGTGAACTTTTGAATTTCCGTGTCGTTTGGAATGAAGAGCTGCCAGCAAATGATTTGAAGAGGGTGGCTCGAATTAGGGCCAGTGGCCCAAAATAGGGCCATTACTCTGTATTTAAGAAAAACTTCTGACAAACTTCGTAAATTTTCAAAGATTTGTTAGTTACCTATTCCTTACAAACAATTATGCAAACTGCCACGACAGCAGTAAAGGGGCAAAGGGGGGTGGATTTAATTTTGATTTTCTCATGATTGAATTTCACTTAATTTCTTCCAGTGTTATCTCGAAATTCAACTGAATTTCAACATTATCTTCAATGTTTAAATTTTATAGTAAATCTATCAAATTGGAACCAAAGACACTGACATTGTTTTCGTATAACGCTTTTATAAATTTTCGAAGTTTAATGCCAGTAAGATTTTCTGAACTGTTGTGTGTGTCTTGTAGGTGAGCGAGGTAGTGGACAAGGCCGTGCAGGACGCCATCGCCCAGAAGGACGAGCAGATCGCCGCCCTGGAGGAGGCCGTGCGGTCGCTGCGGTCCGGCCTCGACCTCGACCTGCTGGAGGTGAAGAACCAGCTGAACGAGCGGGAGAGCGAGAAGCTGCAGCTGTGCACCAAGGTGTCCGTGCTCGAGGCCGAGATGGAGGAGCGCCTGTCCGTCATGGCGCGCAGGCTGGCGGACAAGGAGGAGGAGCTGCGCGAGCTGGCCGAGTCCAAGGCCAGCCTGCTCGCCAAGTACGAGAAGGAGAACAAGGACCTGGCGGAGGAGACGGAGCACCTGCTCAACTTGATGTCCAGGATGCGGCGGGAGAAGGAGGTGGAGAGCCAGGAGGTGGTGCAGACGATGCACGGCGCTCTGCGGGCCAAGGAGGAGGAGCTGGACCGGCTCAGGGAGCGGGCGGGCGACTCGGACAGGGACCTGCAGCGCGCGCGCGAGGAGGCCGCAGCGCTGCGCGAGGCGCTGGCCGCCAGGGGGGACGTCGACAAGGTGCTCAACCTCACCGCCGAGGCCCTCAAGGCCGAGCTGCGGCAGGTCAAGGAGGCCAAGGAGCTGGAGGTGGGCAAACTGAAGCAGACGGTGGAGACCCTGATGACGGACCTGGGCATCCAGAAACAGCTGCTCCTGACGTTCCACGAGGGCCGCGCCTACCTAGGGGCGCCCTCTGACCACGACCACCTGACCGCCAGGGTCATCCGCGACCTGCGCAACACCGCGGAGAGGACGCTGCTGCCCGAGGACGGCGATCACCGGCCCGCCATCCGGCCGCGCAGGAAACACATGTTCCCCATGCACCGCCTGGAGCAGGGCAAGGAGCTCAAGAGGACGGCGTCAGAGGGAGACCACGTGGACATCGCCGAGCTTCTGGACGCCCACACCGCCGAGCTCCTGGACGTCCACACCGCCAGCGACCTGTCGCTCAACTGTAGCTCTCCGACCTGGTCCATCCTGTCCACCGCGTCTAACAAACAGCAGAGCCCAGCTCTCGGCCCAGCCCAGGAGCCACCCGCCGAGCCAGTCACCTGAGACCGGACAGCGCCCGCCGCCCGGCGTGTTGTACATAGTGTTAGTGTTAGTGTGCCCGTGTTGTCAACTGTCATTGTATCGCTGCCATGTGTGCTGTTCTGTCCTGAGAGTATTAGCATTCAATAAATCCCTGCAGATCTGAATCAAGTTACTTACTCAGGCTTGCGTCCCGTCAGACGAGCCAGCAGGTCCACGAAGATGGCGGGGAGCAGGTGGAACAGGTAGACAACAAGGACGCAGCGGTCGAAGCCACGCCTCACCTTGGCGTCGGGGTACCACGTCATCGCCGTGCAGGGGTACTCGTGGCACTTTCGAATGACCAGGCTCACGTACTCCCGCCACAGCAGTGGGTTGCTGTCCCCGGAGGTCATGTGGTACACCTGCAGGGCCCTGTGCTTCCTGTGGGAGAGATTACAGAGGGTTAGCGAGGTGCACGTCAAAAACACTACACTGAAAAACAAAGGTGCTTAAAAATTCAACGCAAAAGGCGTTCGCAACAGAAAACAGTCTGCCAAAAGGCGTTGAATTATTGAACGCCTAGGCGGTGACTTTTTAAACACTGCTGTCGCACGTGTATTTTGCTCCAATTTGCAGGGATGCTTGTGACGAGGTGCTCAAAAATTCCACACCTTTCGCAGATGCGCCATGGACTATGACTATTGAAAACACTGTAGAAAGATGTCGAATTGTTTCGAACACCTTGTAAAACAACACCGCAAATTTTTCACAAAAGGACGCGCGACAGCAGTGTCCAAAAATTCAACGACGCCTAGGCATTCAATAATTCAACGCCTTTTGGCAGACTGATTTCTGTTGCAAACGCCTTTTGCGTTGAATTTTAAAGCACCTTAGTTTTTTAGTGTAGGCAGTACCATTCTACGAAGAGAACGAAGGGCAGTCAGGCCGGCTCAAAAGCTACAGGAAAATAAGGAAAGTAGCCCGCTGTCTGTATTTGACATAACGTTGCCAGGCAGGGATTACTTTTTGACCTATCTCACGGAGTAGAGTAATGGCCCTATTGTGGGCCACTGGCCCTAATTCGAGCCACCCCCTTTAAATCAGTTGCAGGCATTTCTCGGTTCTAAACGACACGGGGATTTAATAGTTCACATTGTCAACTGTTAAATTTTTTTGTCGCCTAGGACCTGAAGTAGCCTACAAGAAATGTAAAGGGGGTGGCTCGAATTAGGGCCAGTGGCCCAAAATAGGGCCATTACCTCGGCCATTACTCTACTTACTCCGCAGTGGCGGCCCCCCAGGCCGCGGCGATGATGAGGTTGGCGACGTGGTCTGCCGGCACCATGTCGGCCACCTTGTCGGGGTCCGCCAGCGCCACCCGGAACACGCCCTTGATGGCGCCCGCGATGAAGGCGAAGGATCCCGACTTGACGTTGTCCACCCAGCCGGGGACGGGCGCGGACCAGGTGCCCATCACTGCAAGCACAAGCAGCATACTGCATTCAGAGTCTCTGGCGCGTGGAGTATAGCGTACTGCCCTCATTGGCCCTCAGCAGAGGATGAGTCAGTGCGATCACTGACAAAATTAACTAAGACCATGAACTTTCAAATGCTGAGAACATTTGATAAATACGGCCCGTAACACGCAATGGTTATGATTACTCCAGCTTTACTACTTGATACAAAACAATTTAACTTAAGCCTATGACGCAGATCAGGCTTTAGTTTTATCATCCATCCAGTCCAGATCCAGTTCAGTGCGATTTCTGTTTACACATTACACAGAGGCCCGCTCTGGGGCTGACGCTACCGTTTCGTCTCGAATGACGTGATATTCGAAGAGTCTCAGATTGAGGATGTTGAGAAAGGTCAATGCATGCGTGTGAGCTCGCAGTACCCGATGTCATGGCGAGGTCACAGTACTATCAGACTCAAAAGAATGGAACCGCGACAGTTGCAGCTTGTCAGACATGATAAGTCTCTCGAACCAAGAGTATAGCTTCGTTATATTTACCGATGGAGGGCCTGACTATGGCCACCGGAACGTCCCCGTGCTCGCCCAGCAGAACGTTTTCCGCTAATTGCTTGGTGAATGAGTATGTGTTGGGATGGCCACCGAGCAGGCTGGGAAAACAGGAAGTGCACCTTATTACCGCTCAATAGACCATCGCAGTGGAGCTCAATCTCACCGGAAGCTGGATGACAAATCGAAGATAACAAAGCGAGCGCGGTACTTATGTAACTCTCGTCAGGATTTCAACCAATAACGTGCTGATCATGTTCTTTTTGTCATTCAGTTTCCGGTTGGATCGGAACTCACAGGAATATGGATTCAAAACAACACGGTCAAGGTCAGGTGCGGACACCTCGCATAAAAAAAGCAGTTACATAGTAGGAGTCAATATCGCGTGACGCCTACGACCTGCCTGCTGCATTGATGCATTCAGGTATACTCTCTAGCGTCGAGTATCCCGGCACTGACAGTAATGATGCTTACCTGGGTGTCATGTCCTTGAGTGCCTCTGGATCGGTGTCCTGGACGATCCGGATTATACTGTCTGGATCGTGCGCGGAAGGATACACTCGCTCGCGCACTGTGTCCTTCAGAGTGCAGTTGCAGTAAGCGGTCGAAACATAGACCATTGCCTGCAAACAGAAGTGAAGCATCACAGCAAAACTCATTTCTTGATTTGAAGGAAAAATCTTTTGTAAACAGTCCTAGAAACAGTCCAATCGAAATTGATTCGTTTTTCTCTCTTGTGTTTTTCTTTCTTTTAACAGGCTTTGGAACGGCGACGCAGACGGCATTTAGAAGGAAAAATTCCTTCTGGTTCCATTAATTCTTCTAGAATTCCATCTAGGGTCAAAATGGGTAATAAATGCACATGCTGAAAACACCTCTGGAGCCGGTATTTGAACCCTTGACCTCTACGTTGCGATTTATTTCGTCTCGGGTTTTTGTCATAATCTCATATGCGTGGTCACGTGCAAGTTTTTGGTTCAAATACCGGCTCCAAAGAGGTGTTTAGTTTTTACCATGTGCACTGACCCTATTTGAGTTTTGCAATGCACTAAATGCACAGTAAAGATTAAATTGGCAAGGAAACATCGTCTCGCTCGAATGTATAATGAACATTGGGCAGTCCTACCCTGAGTGACGTCATCTGCTTGCACAGCTGCAGCACGCGGCGCGCGCCCAGGACGTTGATGTTGACGGCGGAGGCGAGGGCGGCGTTGAAGTTGATGGTGGCCGCACAGTGGAACACCACGCGCACCTCGCGGAGCAGAGTGGCGCGGTCCTCGGGGCTGAGGTCCAGCCCGTCCTGCGAGACGTCGCCTGCCACCGCCACGACCCGCCCCAGGGACCCGCTGCTCTGGCCCGCGAACAGCTAGCGTCAAAACAAAATTAAAATTAGAGTGCAGCAGCTGATATTAGAACACGTGATCTTTACACGGTAAAAACAATGTCTTGTTTTCCAAGGGTCTTATTGTTGGGCGGATGAATTCCTTGGAATTCAAGGAATTTGCCTTGGTTTCCAAGTAATCGTCACTTGGATTTCAAGTCAGTTGCCTTGGGTTCCAAGGAATCATCCGCCTCTCCTTGGAATAAGTGCAAAAATCCATGGAAAACAAGAGATTGTTTTTACCGTGTAAACTTACATTTTCATCTAACACCAGCACGCCGAATGGTATCTCACTTCGTCCAGCCGTATACATAGTACCATGTACGATTGTAAATCCAGTGACTTTTCAATCATGACAGTCAACCCGAAGTACCCAGAAAAATACTTCAATATTGGTCCTTTTCGCCCCTCTTTGCGCAATGCGAACGATTGTAAATAAACTTTTCGGTCACGACAGTCACCAAAATAGCCATAAAAACTCACAATTACATCTTCCTAGTTTTTGCAATATTTGCAAGATGGTCTTCACTGCGGTCTGGTCAACATTTTGCCTCATACAGTCTCTTTCAGTCCCCGGTCAGTGTACAAGAATGACGGGAGTGCGGTACACGCACAGGGACGGCTATAGCGCGTTCGAATATTGGCAGCTTTTTCTCTCACCGGCCTGTCCAGCAGCTGCTTGACGCGCTCCTGGGCGTCAAGTCCGCGCCGGGAGCGTACGAGGAGGTAGACCCTGGCGAGGCGCGGGCAGGAGCGCAGCAGTTTCTCCACCAGGACGCCGCCGACGAAGCCCGTGCCCCCGGTGACCAGCACCGCCACGCCGTCCAGGAGGTCGCTGATGGAAGGGGCGTCCGCGTCCTTGGCCCCAGGCCCGGGGGTCCCCGAAGTGCTGGCCGACATCTCACTGCTAGGGCAGGGCAGACCTGCGACAGTGGGCAGGGGTTGAGAGGCTTAGGGACACTGAAAACGCACAGAGTACTTCTGCTCTTCTACAGAAGCGCACTCCTACTTTACTTTTCAAAGGTAAACAGTTACGCTACTTTTATAATGATTTCACAGATAAACCAAAATCCAGAATCTGTGGCAACTCACCCCAGAAACCAATCGCAAAAAAAAAAAAAAATAATTTTGGAGGTGATTTTGAGATCTATTCTAAACCTTCCTTATCATTTTGCAACAGGACTCAAAATCAACTCAAAAATATGTTTTTTACCCTTCCTTTCTCTGGGTTGAGTTGACCCCGATTCTGGGTTTCGGTTTTTCTGTGTTTATGCAAACTATACTTCTACGGAAGTATACCTCCTACTATGCTTCTACAGAACTATACTTTTTAAAAGTATACAAGTACTCTTTTGTTTTTCCAATGGAACTGTGCGGTGTGGTGAATCGCTAGTCGAAGAAGCTGCGATTTATTGTGGAGCGAGAAGGAGGGGAGGGGAGATGCGTCGTGTCTTGTCGTCGTGAGTGAAGGTCGTGTTTATAAAGCCTGCCGCCGCGCTGCAGGCTGCAGTGTGTTCTCTGACGGCCAGTGAACATGGACGCTCGTCGCGTGCTGCGCGGTCGCGAGTCCGCACGCGTGCTCGTCGTGGTGCTGGTGATCGCCGTCACCCTCGCGGCGGTCGGCGCGCAGAGCAGCGACCCGAGCTGCAAGTGCGTGGACCGCGCGGTGGCCTTCTGCCTGCCCAGCAACGGCCCGCTGCTGCAACGCTTCGGCGACCAACACTGCAGCCTGGGGCGGGAGAACTGCAGCGAGGGAATGACCAGGGTGTGCGTCAAGCAGACCGACTCCACGACCCCTGCAGCCTAACGCGCCCCACCCGCCGTCAGTCGTCTGCTGGAGGGAAGTCCCTAATCGCTGAACCAGCCGGATGATGTCGCGGGTGACGCGATGGTGACGTCATTTCAGACTCGCCCCCGGGATGTGCTCATCGTGTGACGGGACGATGAGAATGGCATTCCAGCCCGGCCAGACGGACTCGCCACTCCCCGCCCCGCGCCACCCTGCCACGCCCCGCCACGCCCCGCGCCACGCCGCCACTGGACTTGACTTTCTCTGGGCTGGTCATTGGTGGTCTTATCTCTCCAGAAGATGGGAAGATAAAATGGAACCATGGACAGATTTCAGAAACAAGAGACACGAGTGTTTTCGCAAATTCATTGCTTTTAATGACTTGATGTCTTGTCTTGCGATGAGAAATCGACGGGGTTCAGACTTCAATGCTAAAGAGAAGACGCAAAAATCATTCGCATGTGCGAGAAATACACATACCCGACTTTAATATGAATATTGTATGAATGTTAACAGTATGCTATTCCTGTCTTGGTGAATCGAATGAGCACAGTGGAATAGTTGGTTGTGAACGCACACGATTTCTCTAATAAATTTTTCATGATAAAATTTTCATCCTCAAAAGTGAGCTTTTTCGTCCTTAGAAAACGAAGTAAAGAGTTGCTTCTAATGTTTATAGTGGTTTTGATTAGTTTATTTATAAACCTTTAGACATATCACATCAGCCAGTTCATAACACCAAGCTCAATTAAGTGTACTGTATGTATTTTTTTTAACAAAGTTTAAGTAAGTTACTCAGGAGTAAGTCGCTCAGTAAGACTCTGCACGGCTAGATTTAGTTATTTTAATGGACTGGCGATGTTATATTCACTTTTCTTTGAACGAAAAGACCGTT
This sequence comes from Aptinothrips rufus, assembly GCA_902196195.1. Classification (NCBI taxonomy): domain Eukaryota; kingdom Metazoa; phylum Arthropoda; class Insecta; order Thysanoptera; family Thripidae; genus Aptinothrips; species Aptinothrips rufus. Next base: position 995 of record CABIKL010003065.1, on the reverse strand, counting down.
TTTGAAACATTGAATTTATTTCAATATTTATAAAAAAAAATCTGAACGAGTGAAATATCTGTGGATATTGTTGGATTCCGTGAAGAGAGTGTACAGGGATTTAGTGAGTGATCAACGCCTCGGTTGAAGCACAAACGAAGTGCAGTTCAGATACAGAGCAGAGAGCAATTTTTTTGCCAGTCAAATCAAATATTTTTCAATGATTTTGGAATACATATGGAAAGCAGGAAAAACTTTTCTTCTATCTTAACCTGCTCAGAAATTTAAAGGAAGAAAGCTTGCTTTACTATTTTCTTTGCAATATTAACCTTAGTTAAACTGTCGCATCATCGATTTTGCAACGGTTTCCTGATAATTTCTCCCTAAAAAAATTTAGTCGAGAATCAGGCAAAGATAAATTTGCTTAAAACTAGCCGATACAATTAATAATGTTGAGAAAATATCAATGCAAAGTATCCAATTATTTTGAAAAAATAATCCACTCCCTAAAACATTGAAGTGGTATCGGCCATCCAGAGATAAAGGAGGTAAAGCCTTGCTTCCCAAATCAGCCCCGTTTGAGAGCGGCTGCTGCAACTCACCAGTCGTGGTGATGACGGCAGTATCCCCGAACAACTAACGGCGTGGGCAGAGGTGACCAGCCAATCTCCCGGAGCCGTTGCCCGGAGGTGCTGGGGCGCAGACAGCCCTCCCCTCTCACCTCACTCCTCTCACGCCACCCCACCCCTCGCCACCCACCCCTCTCAGCCCACCCCACGCCACCCACACCAGTACTTTCGTAATACCCAAACAGACAGAAACACCCCCACTCCAGTAATTTCACTTTCAATGGCACGTGAGAATTGACGGCCAGGGGCGGAGCAGGGCTGTGCAGCGTCAGTTGTGATGTAATGAACATGCAACTCACTGCTGTGATAGAGGTACTCTTCACTTGTAAAAAATAATGCCTGTTTTAGTGAGCCCTTCTCCAGGAACAGGGGTGAAGCAGGTGAAGT
>CABIKL010003064.1:0-11505 GCA_902196195.1 Aptinothrips rufus | reverse complement strand
GTGATCGTCTCCCCCCCCCCCCCCCTTTCACCCCAATCGACTGAAATCAGTTGAACTAACGGGTGTTTCAGGTCATATTTTCTGCCAACGTTTGGTGTGGGGTAATAATGCTCCTACACTCGTGTGTGTAGTTTCATACTGGAACTTGAACATGAGAAGCCGCGAGGCCTAAGCAGTTCTTCCATATTGCGTCGAAGGAAGTACCCGCCTTTTCTGCCTAACAGAAGGGTAGATTCGGGTGTAGAGAACACACGTGTCACACCAAGTATCCTGTTCGGATATTGCCTGAGCGGAAGCAGTATCGCTGTCGTTGGTCTCAATCTTTGCGGCGTCGAGTGGCGGGCACCCAACCTCTCAGGGCATGTTTGGAGGCCGAGTCTGCGAGGCGGCCGGGACCAAAGCAGCAAAACTAACAAACCAGAACGAACTCCAGGAGGAGTCAGCTGGTTGAATGGTTTGAGGACGCGGGGGCGGGCAGGGCCGAGCAGGGCAGGCCAGGGCTCCGCTCCTGGACAGCCAGCTATCCTTGGCCAGTGGCAGCCAATCAGACAGTGGCAGGCGGGATGCTCTGATCCCCTGCGGCTAACATCGTCACGTTCGTCTGGATTGGCTCTGGAAGGAGGCAGGGCGCAGGGCAGGGGCAGTGAGAGGGGGCCGGGTGGATTGTGACGTGGGGGTCAACCCTCTCTCCGGCATTTAAGCCCTACGGCAGCGCCACACTGTGGAGGCCTATGACGGGCCGCTCGCGATACCGAGCCACCCACTCCTATCTCTAATGAGTGTTCAGAGATAGTGGGGTGGACGGTAGGGGTTGAAAAGGGGGTGGGAAAGGAGGGGTTGGTCTCGGCGAGTGAGCGAGCAGCCGGGTGCCTATAGCAGCGTCATTAACTATACCTGGCATCGACTTCCATGGGTTCGGCTGTTTCAAATTACATACAGTAGAAGTTTTTCGCTCTGAACCGGTCGATCCACTGTCCAGCTATCAGCAGAGCATTCGCGACGGGCTTTGACTTCATTCACAATCACAAGCAAACGCAAATACTATAAAACCATGGGGGGGGTTGATGGGGTGAGTTGTGTGAGGTATGTATGGTCCGGTCCGCAACGCACGGCTGTCTGGCGGGTTGCCTACCCCTCTGTACGCAGGCGCTTGCCTCAGTAGTACGCTGGGTTTGATGAGGGCGGAGGGAGGAGTGTCTTGCTCACCTGCGGGTCTAATTATGATACAATTATTTCTCGAGTGTCCTGTAACCGTAAAACCTAAAACGCCAGGAAATCTCATCGAATTTCGTTGTGCTGGGAATATTATGGAAATTTCAAGGAATATTGTCAGACATATTTTCGTGGAGAAAAGAATGAATTTTCCCCTGTCAGTCTATTACGAAGACAGAGCTCTTTTGATTTCTCCTCGGAATTGTCACTCGCTTTAATCGCGATTAGGTTTTTACTGTGAAACATTATTGTAAGCTAGAAATCGCAGCCAAATGTCACAAAACTGTTCGCTCGCTCAAAAATTTCGCTGCTTTCTAGAATATTTTTCTTTATACTGGTCTGAAAAGCCTGGATATTTTTCTTCTAAAGGATTCTCTAGACTAGACAGCCTGATTCAGTGCAAAATACATCGTACGGTTGCACCCAAAGTATTGTGAAAATAACTTACAGTATTGAAGTGTGGGAATGATGATATTTTTTTGCACAACATGTATTGTGCTGGAGATGAGGGGGCAGACGGAGGGTAAGACAGTGTCAGAATAGTTTACAGTCCACGATTATGCTGTTGTATTATTTTTTCTAGCAGTGCTTCCCAAGTGCGGATCCTAACGGAGTTTGTTGCAGCTCCCGGGCCGTCCACCTCCGCAGCGTGCGGCGGAGGGCAGCCTGCGGACCAGAAGCCCGCCGCGGCGCCCGGGCCCGGCCCCAACAAGGAGACGGCGAGATGAGCGGCTCGCCACGCTCCAGAGAACACCTCGAGGAACACCCCGAGGAGCACCTGGAAACACCAAGCGGCTTGCACCCCTTGTCTTGAGGGAGCTGCTCAACCTTGGAACGCCTGAGACCAGCTTGGGAACACCCAAGAACATCACCGAGGCAGTTCCAGAGCGCCCTGGACGCTCTTCTGAGTTTCTGAGGAACGCCCCAGGAACACCCCAGGAACGCCCCTTGAGCCGTGCCGTGCCCCGTCACTGCAGCCTGCTGCAGTTGGCTTGCATGGTAGTCACCCTGCGCTCTCAGCATGGCGTCCCGTGTCTCCCCCTCCCCCTCCTCTGAGGTCAGCGGGTCACCCCTTCCACTTGGAGTGTGTCTAGCTGTCACCTACACCCTCACCAACCCATCACACTTTTCAAAGTAACAATGTCTTACTTGTTGTACTTGTAAATATCTCAAGCGCAGCTTGAAAGTAAACCCTGTTTTGTACCTCGTTTTCTTGAATCCCAGTGATATTATGTAATCTCGCGTTACTCCTACAGTGACGATGTGGCCCTTAGTGGTAGTATTTGGTCTGGACTGTGATTGTTATTAATTATTTTATTGTTTTTCTTCTGTTTTGATATACCTAGCGCTTATTGTATCGCAAATAGCTCTTGCGGTTCAAAGGTCGTCAGGACCAATCGAGATTATAATCGTCATGTGGCAGTCTGACTCGTTTTTCTTCACATGTATAGATACTGTGAGGTTTAATATTTTTGCCACATAGAATAGAGTCCCTAGTACATTGTGTTTAGTCATTCTGTGGGCCTGTATTATTCATAAGCTTCTACCTCAGATGATGCGGTAGACAAAGCACTACTTACCTCGCATTTAAAAACAAACATTTTTGTTATAGTCACTGCAATTAGTTTTTTAAAGCAATTTTTTTGTCTTTTTTTGGTGAAGTGTGTCATGTGTACGTCAATTTTGGCCCTGGCTTATTTAAGGAGGGCGTCTTACACGTGTTCACCGCACTTTGCTCGCACGCAGTCTTGCGTTTCCAGTGGACGCGCCTAGTGACCAGCTCTTTTCTTGACATTGCGCTTTAGAAGAAGGTGGGAAAGTATTGCCGTTTCGGAGAAGCAAGTAGCTTATCATGACAATTCTTTCCGAGTTGTAGAACAAATGACTGTATATTTTTCCATTATTTTGTATGAGGGCGTATCCCTGCTTACACGGATGTGACAAATCGACAAATGTAAATCTTAAGTGTATATTCAGCAAGCAAGTCCCGTTCTCCTCTATTTCCCGTGTTATTGATGTATTGCTTGCGTGAAAAGACACATATTTCCTCTGAACCTCGTGCTTGATTTCATTCTTACCATGAGATACTACACCAACAAGAACAAGACTGTCACGGTTCTTTTTAGACTTGTCTTTTATTTGTACATGAAATTACTTTAGAATGAGGTTAGTGCGATGTAACTGTCAATATTGTGTTTTGCACTAGCTTTGTAACTTCTCATCAAAATAATCCGTAACTTCTATATTTTGAGGACAAGCATTCCTCGCTCAGACGGATGTGTACTGGATTTATACAGTTTATTGACCAGTGAGAAGTAAGATGAGGGTTATGATCATAGTGACCATACCGCCGTAACAGTTGCAGTTCTGTGCTGCCGCTGTAGTTCTTTCATTGTCAATTCCTGTGGTGTCTTTTGCCTTTTCTGGAATTGCGAGTGAGAAATATTACATCGACCTGGATTCGACCGTTGAAATTCACTTCGAATCGACATCCCCGTTTCAAAATTTTGACCTTTATTTGACCCGACGTCTACGTTATGGCTTCTGTTAGTCGAACCGAAAAAAGGTTGAAATTCTGAGGCGCGTGGACGTCGATTCGAAGTGAATTTCGCCGACCGATTCAATGTTGGTTTAAAATACCTTCTTGAGAAAGAGCTAATAAAGTAAATTTAACAAAAATAAAAAGTGGCCTAGACTACATTGTCAATGATAGTGTATGCATTTGTGGACGACTTTTGTAATTTATTGATCAACAATATAGGTCTCTACAAAACAATAAAGTGAGTTCACTTCAAAGTAGACCTGTTTCGCGATTCACATTTCATCTTCCTGCAAATCCTTAGTTTCACTCGACGCTCGATTAACGTACGAGGACACAACTTATATGTGAAACTGAGGGCAGTACACCGGATCTCACGATCACTAGCCCCAGCCCCCACTTATGATCATGTTATACGACACAGAGAACTGCTGGACCCTCTCCACCCAGCCTCCCGCCTCGCCTAGAGACGGGAAAGTGGTGGGCTCTGGTGGGCTTTGCATCTGTCTCTCTTTCTCCCGCCGTAAGAGTTCAGTGAGTGCGACAGAGACAAAGCGCTAGTGCGCTCTAGAGCCCACCAGTTTCCCGTCTCTGGCTTCGCCCCCTCGCCGCTCGCCGCGGTGCGATGCGGCGGCGAGCTGCGGCCGAGCCAAGCCGACCAGACCGCCCAGACTGATAAAAGAAAGCAGAGGCCTGGCGCGCCATGGCGGGTCGCTGCGGGTTACTGTTACTGTAGCGTAGGGCGGCTGTTCGACGGCTCGGCTGCGACAAGAAGTGCACTACTAGGGAGGCGTGCGCGGCGTGGCGAGCGCTCTCAGCTGACGGCGAACATTGACCGCCTCTTTTCCTCTCAACCACGACAAGCTCTGCATAGATATTCACCCCAAGCGGCGATAACTGGAATGGGTAAGTTTTGGACCGCAACTATGGAAACAATTTCAATCACATTTCAAGAATCTGTCTATTGAGAAAGAAAGGGACAGAAAGCCCAGTGTGAAAGGGTGAAATCGAAACGATGTTGACTCACCGATGTCGATTTTTTCTTTTTTTTTCTTTTTTCTTTTTGCTAGTTATACTTGTTACCTTCGACTCGAAAGTGGTCTGGAAATGGACATGTGACGTCTAATCGACGTTATTTCGATGTCACCCTTTCGCACTGGGCATGCAGCGCGTTCAGGCCTGAAGCCACCTCGCTACTCGCTACGCAACTGTAAGAAAAGAGAAGAATACCAGCTGATGAACACGAGATTCCGCATTCATTGATTCTTATAATCTTATCGGAATTGGGAATTTGTGCTTATTGTCATTTATTTTCATTCGGCAGCTCGTCATTTGGAACAATTTCCTGTTCTTTTTTCGTCTAGTACCGATAGCTGATTGCGATGCGAGCGCACCTTATCAAGATGTTCTTGTTCGCTCTCTTGACATTGGTGACGGGGGAAAAGGGTGTGTGGCTGGGGCAGCTTCCTAGCCGATAAGCTAACGAGATCATGAAGGTCATTGCCACTGGAGCTGGAGTCCGATGCGACCAACTGCTGATAGTCGATTCATAGGCCAAAGCATTGCCGTACTTTTGTGCAATTCGCAAGTGCAAACAAACTCAGAGAGTCTAAACTTACGTGAAGTTCAGGTCGAATCGACGCTTTTATGATCACAAAATTTGATCTACAATAAGTCAAATTGACATCGAATCGGTGAAGCATTTCAGGGGGTGAATGAATGATGATTCCACACTCATAAAATCTGAATGAGGCAGGTTTCTACTCGACGTCCGCGCTCGCCGCGCTGCTGTGTGTCGCTATGTTGGCATCGGGAGATCGTCCTACCGAAGGCCGCCATGAGGACCCCCAGGAAGAGGACAGCCCGCCCCCAGAGGTCACCATCGGGACGGGCCGCTTGTCCGGCAAGTGGCTCAAGACGAGGTCCGGCAGGGGCATTGCAGCGTTTGAAGGCGTCCCGTACGCAGCGCCACCTGTCGGAAAGCTCCGCTTCCAGGTACTTGGAGCTTTTTGTTTATTTTCAAAGAAGTAATAGGATTAGGATCAAACCGGAAAAATTCGACTCGTCGCCGTGTAGAGCTAAATGCCTCTGTTGAACGTTCGCATAAGAGCCATCCTATTTTCAGAACGGTGAGAACTATCCGATCTGTGAAGAGGTTACAGGAGACCATCTTAACCTCCATTTGCGTATACATATTAGTTTCATAGCTTTGAAATCTTTAAAATATCGTCGTACTCCTAGTTGTTCTTGTAAATGTCGCAAGCATAGCTAATAAATACAATGTGTGCAGCCGCCCCAGCCGGCACAGCCGTGGTCCGGAGTGCGAGATGCCGTCAAACCCAGCCCAGTCTGTCCGCAGAGGAACCTGTACGTCCGAGACATGAATATTGTGGGGGATGAGGACTGCCTTTACCTGAACGTGTACGTGCCGGAGGTAAGTGGAAGTTGGAAGTCTTTCGGCCCAAGGGATATCATTACTATATAATATGGTATTCCAATGATGCCTGAAGCGGAACTGCGAAGAACAAGCCGAAGTACGCAAACAAGGGCAAGGGGTGAGGAGGTGGCGAATGTACAACCGCCCCACCCCTTGTCCTTGTTTGTGTACTTCGGCTTGTTCTTCGCAGTTCCGCTTCAGGCATCTCTGGAATACGCTATTTCTAATGAGAGTCACGACAAATAGCACAAATTGAAAACGAAAAGGTCAGGAATTGAGGCAAATCAACGTTTTTATATTTTCATCCCACCTTAATTCTTTTATTTTAATGTTCCCGCATTTGTTTTCAGGACCTCACGCACTCAGAACCTCTGCCAGTCATGTTCTGGATCCACGGAGGAGGGTGGCTTTCTGGCGCTGGCCACCTCTACGGCCCAGAATACCTCCTCGATCGCGATGTGCTCCTGGTCACTCTCAACTACAGGCTAGGACCTCTCGGTATGTTGACGTATCTAAACTGATTTGAAACGCAATGTTCTCCGCACGTTACCTATCTCCGTAATTATTATTAGAGTGAATGTTGCATTGTTCTGTAGGGTTCCTCAGCACGGTGGACGATGTTATTCCGGGGAATAACGGGCTGAAGGACATGGTGTTCGGACTGCTCTGGGTGCAGGAGAACATCGCTGTCTTCGGAGGCGACCCTAACCTGGTGACCGTGTTCGGGGAGAGCGCGGGTGGGGCCAGTGCGCACTTGCTGACTCTGTCGCCCCTCGCGAAAGGTAAGCGACGCAAGCGACGTGTAATGAGCAATCAGGGCGAATTTGTTTGAAAATCAGCTGTCAGTCCGAACCCGTCTCAATTAAGGCTTTTGTTTTGGATCCGGGTTTCTGGCGATACTCTTCATCTCTGAAAGTTTGTGTGACGGTTGGCGATACTCCGCGTTCGGTCGTAGAGTCTCTCGATTTGTGGAATATGTCTGGCCTGGGAAGCATCACCGTTTCTTAGCTTTGTGGAAAGTGTTAAAGGGGTAGAAATAATACATCGTCAGAAATAATTAGTTGAAGATAGAAATTTATGTCGAAATAATGTCGAATAGAAGCACATTTGGTTTAATTAAGAATCGATGGTGAGTAGCTGTGTATTTACGTCGGATCAAGTTTGGTGTTAGCTTCTCCGTTAGATTAGGCCAATTTGGCCTTCTTGCTATTTATAGAGGGCTTCAATTATAAGTTGGACGTTTTATTAAATTTATGAATCCGTATTATATATATAAACACAAAAGTAAACGACCTTCAAAAACAAATAAAAAGCAAGAGAAAACAAGAGATGAGATACTACTTTTTGAAGTTATGATTTGTTTCGAAGTGCTCGACGTGTGCAATGTCTCTGTGCACGTGCAGGCTTGTTCCACCGGGCGATCGCGATGAGCGGGAATGGCCTGACTCCGTGGGCGTTCCATTCGCCCGGCGAGGCGAGGCGGCATGCGCGCGTCCTGGCCGAGCACACCGGCTGCCCCGCCGCGCCCAGCGAGGCCCTCGCTGCCTGCCTGCGGTCCAAGTCCAGCGACGACATCATCAGCGTGGACCTGCGGTTCGTGGAGTGGGACAACCTGCCCATGATGCCGTTCAAGGCGACGGTGGAGGCGGAGGGCGGCGACGGCTCCTTCATGAACATGCATCCCCGCGAGGCGTACGCGGCGGGCCGCCTGCTGCAGGTCCCCTTCATGACGGGCTTCACCACCAACGAGGGCGTCATCTCGACAACACGTGAGGATTCATTTGCTTCTGCAAGGATAACGGACGGTCTACATGTTACGCGACGCGGTGACGTCACCAGTACTCTGCTAAACTTCCGATCATGTGTGCTGCCACACGTCATGTAACATGTGTCGGTCTCTAGCTTTTACTTACCTAACCTGACCTGACGTAACCTTACCTTACCTAACCTAAGCTAACCTTACCTCCCCTAACTTTTGCTTCCAATATTCACCCTCTCGTTGCAATATTCTTAATTTGTATTTATTTTATAACAAATTATTTTGGATGTGAAAATCGTTTTCTAGGCTGTTCGCACAAAACCCCTCATAACTCATTTAAAATAGATCGCTCCACATCGCTTATCAAGGCGACTCGCCTCAGTTTGCTTTCACATAGAGATGCAAGTATTTAATAGTGTATGTTATAATATTTTTTTTCTTGTGTTCAGCTCTCTTTGACAACGATACCAACCTACAGGACTTCAACGATCGGTTTACATTCATTTCGACTGCGATCATCGGTCTTGGTAGCTATCCAGAGTACATGAGGGAAGAGACTTTCCAAAGGGTTCGCAAGTTCTACTTTGGAGAAGGGCCCATCGGCAAGGACGCAGTCTTCAATATTATTGATGTAGGTCCCACGAAGTGACGAGCACAGCGCGGTCTGAATTGTTGCGGACGTCAGTTACACAGAGAGCACATAAAACGACACGATTCATTTTGCAGATGACGAGTGACGCTCTCATAATATATCCAGTTCTACAAGGAGTAAAGATCCACAAGAAGTATAGTAAGGCTCCAGTCTTTCTGTACGAGTTCGCGCACTTAAGTCAGGCTCACGAGAGCTTTGCTCAAATTTTTGGTGCCCCTTCAGCTGATTATGGTGCGTTGCGTATTATATCTTAGTTACTAGTAATGAGTTTGACAATCTTGCTCAGCGCTAATAATCTTGCTTGTCCTATCCTGACCACAGGTGTTTGTCACGCTGACGATTTGATCTACGTATTCCCTCTGAGAGATCTTTTCTCCGGTGAACTATCAGGAGACGACCTGTATGTGTCTCGGAAGTTTATCGACTACTTGGTCAACTTTGCGGTGACAGGGTGAGTTTAAACAGATACAGAAACCGAGTAGGTGGCCGTCCAATGTGGGATGCTTGAACCTGAAGTAGCGTAACACTTATGTTGAGTCAGTCAAAATGGTGAGTCTTGTACGGTGAATTGCCTCTGTTTTTCTTATCTCTTCGATAAGCAAAAACGGCGAACACACGAAAGGGACATGACCTCATGATGTCCTGATAAAGTCTCAAAAATTCATTGAAGCAAGACGTAATTTCCTCCTCAAAGGAAGTTAATCGGTTTTACCTCTCATTGGTAACCACCATGGCGCTATTCTATTCTCTGTCGGACGATGCATTGCCTCTGCCTCATGACGATATCTTGTCGCAGCAAACCGACGGCCGATCGCTCGTGGCAGGAAGTGGTTCACCCGGAGTCGGCAGAGTACATGCACATCGGGTCTCCGGGGGACATCGTCATCCGTGCCAACTATGCGCCGAAGCGCATGCAGCTGTGGTCAGAGGTGCCCATCCGCCTGGGACGCATGCCCAGCGTACACGATGAGCTGTAGTCCGGGGCCAGCCCGCGCGAGCGATGAACAAAGACTGATAAGGTTAGAGATTGACTTGTATTGTGTGCGGAAGCAAGAGAAAAGCCCTGGGGAGCAGACGGAAGGGTCGATGTAGGGCCTGTTCAAAAATACGTTCCATATCGGCAAGCCTCCAACGTAACCTTCGCGTTTATTAAGAGAGGGACATGTTTCTAAGGAGCCTCCTCCAGGCTCCAGGCTCGCATATGTGACGTCACTTTTTTGAAGTATCCATAGCCGGTGGAAAATGCAGTCGAAAACGATGTGTAAACGACATGGAAAACGTCGATAGCCCCTCTTCTATTTCGTTTTTGACGGCCTTTTTAATTGAGTTACTTGTTCATGTGCTTTAGTCTCTGTCCTCACCTTCTCTCCATCTCCATCTCTCTCTCTCTCTCTCTCTCTCTCTCTCTCTCTCTCTCTCTCTCTCTCTTTTCTCTCTCTCTCTCTCTCTCTCTCTCTCTCTCTCCCCCTTTCTCTCTCTCTCTCTCTCCAATTGTCACGTTACTCGTCGCTTAGACGAATAAGGCTATAAGTTCCCTTAGTCATGGACTAGTTTTGCCTGTGGACGCACACATGTTGAAATTGACAGGCTATTTTTCATGAGGCAGTGCTCGAAATTTAGAGAACGCGTTGCTCTTCTTTTTAGACCAGACCTTGCTTGTTACTGACGGCTGCGCGAGGGCTGGAAACGAAAGCTGCCAAGCATTGGAAAGCCACACCTCCCACAATAGCCCGCCGAACAGATGCGAGAGATGAGTTGAGAAAGGGAGGGAGCCTCTCGCCGTTTTATTCCTCGCGACTGATGTTGCTGCCTGGCGGGCGCCACAAGGCGCAAGGCCCTTCGCCTAGCCTACTTATGCCTCCTTATGTTGAGAAGATAAAACGAAAAACGTGAAAATAAAGGAAGAAGGGGAGACGGCATGAGGCGTGAGTGTTCGAAATATATTTCGCAAGACTTTTCAAAGCAAGTAACGATGACATGTATTCGCCTGAGGCAAAAAGGTAAACCTGTAATGAATGCTGCCGTAAAATTTTGATGTTTGAAGCGACCTCGAGATAATAAAAGATGTATAATATGTGGCAGCCTACCTCCCTCTTCTTCCTCCCGTCTCCCTACTTCGAGGGCTGAACGGCAAGACTGGCGCCAGTCCCAGTCCAGGCTCAGTCAGACACCTCGCCGCTGGACCAGCCGCTGGACCAGCCGCTGGACCAGCCGCTGGACCAGCCGCTGGAGAAGGAGAAAGGGGTCGCGGTCCTGAAGAAAAGGCACGGGGCAAAGGGGCTGCTTATACAAAAAAAAACACAAACATAGTAAAAGCGTTTTTTCGTTTTGCCTACAACATTCCTGAAGAATGATATCTGGGGTGGCAAGTTTTGAATAATGCGTATCCCGAGAGTGATACATAGGTGCTCTTTTTCCTCCTTTTGGGGTTCCGGTCCTTCTGTCTTCATCCTTTCGATTTCGTACGAGTCTCGCCCAAGGTCGCGATACCACAGAGGGGGCGGGGGGAGGGTTGTTGTGTGAGGGGATGCGAGGGGGTGACGCGCAGAGTAGCGATTAGTGCGCTGCGCTGCGCGGAAACGCAGTCCTTCACTCATTACTAGATGAGTACGGTCGCGGACCTCCCCGAGAACTTGTTGCAAACCAAAGTGTGAAATTAATTTTAAAACTTATAATTGTAGAAGTTTTGACTCCGAAACTTATATACGGCCGGGATTACACTGGAGAGGAGCAAACAGAAAAGTAACTTGTGTCTTGGTCATTTTGCATAAGTCTGTGCTGATCGCAGCGGGTGCTAGAAGATGCCCATCCCGGCCGCGAGGGAACAGCCGTTGAGAGAGAGAGAGAGAGAGAGAGAGAGAGAGAGAGAGAGAGAGAGAGAGAGAGAGAGAGAGAGAGAGAGAGAG
>CABIKL010003063.1:0-11505 GCA_902196195.1 Aptinothrips rufus | reverse complement strand
GCACCCCACTTTAGGCGAGTTTTAAAAAAATGTGTGAGACAGTTTAGAAGTTTCCCATAAGAATAGTGTAAATTAAAAACAAAACAGGGTGGACTGCAGTAGTCACCTCCTGCGTCGGGACTAAAAAACAAAACAGGGTCGACTGCAGTAGTCACCTCCTGCGTCGGGACTAAAAAATAGCTATGTGGTTAAATTTTAAGAGTTATCCATTTCCTTTACCCTCCTCAGATTAATGTCTCTGCTTAGAAAGCACGTATCGCAGACTTGCGAATTCAAAGCTCATGGAAATTCATTCGAATCAAAAAAACCGGTGCAAAAGAAACACTGACCAAAATCCATTTTTATATTTTTTTCACTTTTGTACATTCGTAATATATCATTTACTGAATACTTTTACGGTTTGAAGCACAAATCAAGTCATGCCGTCCACGTAATTCAAAATCAATAAACACAAAAGGAACACAATCACAACTTATCACAAAAATTAGTCACCCTCTTGGATCTAATCGCGATCGTGACGTAAGGAGAAAAGGGCGGGGGGGGGGGGGGGGGGGGGGGGGGGGGGTAGCAGTTCTGGCTACGAAAAGGCCATGTGGCGATGTCTTCTCGGGTAGGGAAGTCCTGCTCCTACTGCGGGATGATGGCACTTGGATCGGAGACGGGGCGCTCCCAGTCGAGCAGGGCTGCGCGCTTCTTCCGTCGATCACGAGGTGGCAAGGGCAGCGACGCGTCCGGCTCGTGCATGGGCGTGCCATCCGCGCCGAACTCCTGAAGACAAAGACAACCGGCGAGGGAAGCGTTGCCTCAACTGAATATACTCCGCGTTCGAGAGACCTTCAATAGGAGGAAGTCCTTGGCTAAGTCGGATTAAAAGTGCCGCACAAAGTGCAAGTATAAACCAACGGCTGAAGACGCCGATATGATTGGACTCATGAAGTGCATGTTAGTCATAGTTGGGTAGTGATTTCGGCCATCATAGAAACGTAATTTTCAAGTGTTCAAGTGCTGGCGCTGCAGAATGGTGTTTTTATCTCTAAACCTGTTCTCTTTTTACCAGACTTTATGACAGCAGGGGGTGTGGACGACAAGGCTACAGCTAGTCGCTTACCAGGCAGCGACCGCTGACGCAGAAGGCTCTGGCGGGCCTCCCCCGCGAGCAGTCCGTGCCGAAGGGGAACCAGCCGTCGCGGCCGTTGACCAGGTAGAAGCGGTGAGGCACGGCCTCGTCCTGGCACGCCACCCGACACGGCCGGTCTCGGTCATCTGGGAGGGGAGGGGAGAATACACCACGTCATAGAGACTCTTTGCGTGCCGGCCGGAGCTTGGAATCCACCTCAACTTACCGTCAGCGGCTGATATCTGCATGCCGAGTCCGGACAGCCTGCGCACGCGCGTGCGGAATCTGGCGCAGAGGGCGCTGGCCACCTCGAAGGGCGTCCTCAGCCGGCCGCAGCTCTGCAAGGAGTTGAGTAAGTGAATCGAGCCACTATGTGCCAGCGAGCAGCCTGACCTTACACACTAAATGTGTTTGTTCAATCTTGAGCGAGCATTTTGTACGAAGTTAAATCTACGCTTCATGTGCATGATTTTTGTATGCATATTAGACGCACGCTTTTGTGCACATTTTGCGTGCAATACGCAAAAATCGTACACATAGAACGCACCAAGTCGTGCGCTTTGTACAAACTGTTCGCACAAAACTGTACAAATACCTTTTAGTGTGTACTCACCAGGATGTCGGGCTCGCACGTCTGCAGCGTGCAGTTGCCGCGGCAGGGCCCCGCACCCCGTCGCCGCACGAGCCGCAGCCCTGACCCGGGCGTCACGCAGCTGGAGTGGCAGCCCGACGCGTGCTCCAGTCGGGACTCCAGAGGCTGCGGGGGCGGCAGCGGGGGCGGCAGCGGGGGCGGCTGCGGCGCGGGGCTAGTCGTGGTCGAGGAGGCCGCCGTGTCCATGCCCGCCTCCCGCCGCCGCCCCTTGTCGCGGAACCTCTGCAGGAAGAAGCTGGCCGCGTTGAGGCTGGTCGGCCGGCCCTCGCCGCCGCTGCCCCTGCCGCTGCCCTGCTGCTTGTCGGCGCTGCAGCGGGACGGCGACATCCCGAACAGGGAGTCCGACAAGCCACCGCGGCCATCGCGCTCGCAGCGGAACTCCTGGCCGGACAGACAGAAACACGAGCTCAGTCCGGGTCCCACGGGAACGTACATAAACCACGTGGTCCAGTTTAAGGGGGGTGGGCGTTGGTCCCCAAACTACGGCCTGTGCTTTAACATGGGAAAGCGGTAGGCAAAGTAGCAACACGGAGGGGGAAGGGGTGTTCAAGATGACCCACATTCCAACCACGCCCTTTCCCTCGACCAGCCCACCCTAGGAGCAGTCGACCTCACCTCGCAGCGCCCTCCCACGCAGTAGCTGATGGCCCCACCCCCCGCCAGCTTGGTCGGCGGCCCCACAGAGGGCCCCGCAGAGGGGGTCATCATGCGGCTCAGGACGCAGGCGGTGCCGTCAGGGAAGCTCCAGGCGCGGGGGCGGGCTCCGCCGGACCGCATGTGGCACCAGACTGCGCACGCCTCGTGAGCTGCGGCCAAACCACGAAGATCAGAGGACAGAGACAAAAAGCGAGGGTCATTAAACGTCATAGAAAGCAGCCAAAGAAAGGGACCATCGCGAGGCGTAGTGCGGCTGGGCTGAGCTCTCTCTACTCACGGTCGTTGCTGGTCATTTGCAGCCCTGTGCCCAGCAAGCTGGGCTGCACGTCACGAGCGCGCCCGCACGTCTGATCCGCGAAGTCCCGTATCGTGGTTCGCGCCACATTGCCGCACTGCAAACCAAGGACAGCGGCATTCAATAACGAAGGTTATAGATATGACGGACCTGACTGTCAAAAGGTGCAGTCTGAAAGTTACGTGAGATACACCTGTTCCACTGATTCTTCTTATTTCGACAATCTCACCGCTTACCAAATTTCCACTCGCCTTTGCACCGACAAGGGCTCTTTTGCACGATTCCTTGCCAGACACTTACCCACGTATCTTTAGGGTATTCCAGGGAAAGCAAAGAAATAAGAAATCGCTGCACATGATCTGAGCCCCGCTCCGATCCACTGAGCATCGCTAAGCGTGCGCAGTTAGCACAATTTCTTATTCCTTTACTTCTATGGGCTATCCGTGGAGAAAGCCTAATTATGGAGGAGAGCAGTCATCTACTTAAAACCACAAATTTCAGACAAATTTGACGACAACGTTAATAAATAAAAAAGTCAATATCAACAAATTCTACAATCACATTTTTAAATTTTGTCAGTAAATTTACCTAAAGTTTCTGACAATTATGTCTTTGAACAAGCAAATTTACCAGAAATATTGGAAAATACTGTATAGGAAATATGGGCAAGTACGGGTAAATTCAAAGTAGCATGCCATAGTTACGCTAATTTACCAAACATTTAGATTAAATATGAAGCGTATTTGTTTAAATACAACCGTTTTTTGTGGGAGACGGGACAGCCACCTTGCTTCTTTCTCAATATCAAGGTCTTTCCAGCCTACCTGCGGCGCGGTGCAGGTCCTGTAGCGGCGGTCGCTGCCGTGGCAGGGCTTGCCGCCGTTCTCCGGGCGGGGGTTGTTGCAGCGCCGCGTGGACACCATGATGCCCGTGGAGCCGCGCAGCTCGTCCGGCTCCCCGTGCGCCGCGGCCCCGGAGGCCCCGGAGGCCCCGGAGGCCGAGTCCTCGGTCAGGCAGCCGGAGGCGCAGTCCGAGAAGGGCGACCACTCGCTCCAGCCGCCGTCCACAGCGCCGCCCGCCAGCAGCGGCGCCCCGCCCAGCGTGCCTCGCGACACGCAGCGTCCCAGGCGGCACCACTGCAAGCACACAGAGATGTCAGGGGAAAGAGGCGGGAATTTCGGCACTTATTAGCTTTAAATTTCCATGTATTTCCTTAACAATTTGCAGCAAATCACAAAATTAAAATGCAATCGAAATGAGAATATTCCTAGGAATATTCGAATTTCGGATTTATCTTTCATAATCGACAAATTTATCCCAATTTTATAGCACACTTGAAGAAAAATATGCACGTGAATTCCTATCTAACTGCATTGAATTCGATTACGTTTTGAACTTCTGTGTACAAAGTCCCGCCCACAAAATGTTGAAATGCTGCGATGGTTCTTCAAGATCTGATTCAAGGCTATACCCCCCTGGAAGAGTAGCCTACCTGCAAAGAGCGAACGGAGACCCGCCTATCTGCAATGAGCGAACAGAAACCAGTCCATCTGTGTAGGGATCCCTGCAGAGATAGGCCGCTCGCCGTTCAGTTCGCTCACTGCAGATAGGCTTCTCTTCCAGAGAGGTATCGAAGGCTGGGGCTGGGAGTCCTCACCTTGTTCCGGCCGCAGTTGGTGCCGTCGAGCGCCGGGTGGGACGTCCACGTGTACCTGTCGCGGCGGCAGTGCAGGTCCCTGCAGGCGTCTTCCAGGGGCTGCGCTTCCGAGTGCACCGCGCCGCGCCCGTACTTCAGCATGCCTGCCAAACGCGAACGAAGTTAGTTTCAGAATTATCTGCTGACGCAGGAGAGTGTTTTCTGATGTTTTAACGTTGACGCTCACACTGCTGGTCCGCGTCGAAGCGCTCCCCGGGCAGCACGCCGCCCGCCGAGTGGTCCAGGAGCTCGGGTCCGGGCCCGTCCAGCAGGCACCTCGACTGGGGAGACCTGCACAGAGCAGTGGCGGTCAAAACCAAGGTCAAAACATGACGCTCCCCTCGGGGTGGGGGGTGATTCAAATAATGCTCCTCTCTGAGTTGTGGATAGCGGAGAGACCTCAAGAGAAAGAGAGAAAGACCCAACAAATCCGAGAGCGGAGTCCAGGCGTGGATCCAGGCGGAGTGGGGGGCACGGCCTCTGCTCTTGGGACTCCCTTATGCCGCATTTTAGAGCTAAAATTGGCTAAAACCATCGTTTTGTATGGTAAAACAAAACCTATAGTCTCCCTAACACCCGCACTCCTATCCGGCATTATTTTGAAAGTGGCGCCGGACCTCCCAGTTGCGTCACCCTGTCTTACCACCACTTTGCGTGGGCGACACTCACTGCAAGAAGGTGTGAAGGTAATGCCGGCTGCACGAGGACCAGGTCGTCTTGCCGGAGCCCAGTGTCGGCGACATGAGGAAGCTGCCGGGGTCGCAGTCGTTGTCAGAGAGCGGCCCGTCGTGTCGCATGCCCAGGCTGGAAGAGGAACAGTCAATCAGTTATTCACATCTCATCTGGCAGAGGGCGCGCGCAGCCTGAGAAAGTACACTGTTAAAAAAAAAAGACCAAAGTTTTGAGGACTCGATCCGGAAAAACAGGGAGAAGTAAAACTAGTTTCGGAATTTTTGGAGGTCATTTTGAGAGCTGGAGGACACTCTAAAATGCACTTCTACATAGTCCTTAAAACGAGCCCCAAAAATTTTGAAACTGGTGTTACTTCAACTCTGCTTCTCGGGTAGGACTTCTCAAATCTGATGTTTTTTTGTTTTATTTTACAGGCAGCCCGTCCAAACTTGTGGAGGGGAGTGTACAGACTTACTTGTGTCCGATCTCGTGCGCCACGACGTAGACGCTCTCGAAGTGGCGGCCCTCGTTCACCGTGCAGCTGGAGGCGGAGCACATCCCCGCGACGGGAGCCAGGCCTGAGGGAAAGAACAGAGCCTGTGACAGTCATCTAAAGCATTTCTAATGTCTAAGGGGTCGTCCAGAAATTGCGTAAGAAAAAAATGGTCACTTTTTGACTCTCTTCTCCCTCCCCTTCGTAAGGCACCAAACCTTACCTCAGCGTGCTTTCGGTACAGGGCCGGAAGGAAGACGCAGACCCTCCTAGCCCCATGAAGATTTACGTATAGTACTACTTACTAACTGTACCAAAAGTGAGAGAAGCAGCACAGTATGAAATATTTTTTTTTAGCAGATTTGGGGGAGCCATACCCGAGAAACAGGAGTGAAACTACACCAGTCTCAAAACTTTTGGAGCTCGTTTTGAGAATTATGTAGAGATGAATTTTAGAATGTCTTTGATCATTTTGATACAGCTCCCAAAACGAACCCACAAAATTCCGAAACTGGTGTTACTTCTCCCGTTTTTTTTAGAAAGAGCTCCCAAAAACTGGTATTTTTCTCTCGTTTTTTTAGAAAGAGCTCCCAAAAACTGGTATTTTTTTTACTGTGCCGCTACTCTCACCTTCGGTACAATAGTACAACAGGTGTTATAAGACAAATACTGTCACCACCACACTGACATATTGCATAAATTATCTTCAGAATATTTCTTGTGCCATGGTACAATGGTGTAATATTTCTGCCAGTGCACCAAGTAGGCCTCGACTCCCACCCCAATAATCTGATAGGCCTAGCGACCTGACCTACCCACGACCTGCGAGGACACCTTGCCGCCCTTGCCCACCACGTAGAGGTCGAGGCCGGTGAGGATGAGCGCGTGGTCCCAGTGCAGCGGGTGCGAGTCGTCGCCCGGGTTGCTGGCCGCCTGCCACGCGCAGAAGGAGGAGAGGAAGCGGTCGATGTCGTGGGAGCGGCGCAGCCCGGCCGGCTCGGCGTGCAGCAGCTCGAGGCGCTTCAGGGCCAGCCGCACGGGCCGGCCCAGCGAGGGCGACTCGTACAGCAGCTGCACCTGCAGCAGGCGGTCGAGGTCAAGGTCAAGGTCAATGTCACTGACACTAGGACGGGGAGCGAGAGGCCTCGGGGTCAGCCGAGGGGTCAGCCACTCGACTACAATATGTACTAGCATCAAATGATTGCCGCGAGGGGCAGGTCGCAGGTCATCCGAGCGAATCGTTTACACTTCGACTTAGATACTTCTTGGACTTCCATTCGACCGATTGAACTTCCAACAGCCCCTTAAATTTAGTCGATAAGCTACAAAGAACCACTGAAAGTAGGCAGAAAGCTATAATTTTGCACCCTTAGATTTATGGACTTCCAGTGAACTACCACGTACCACGGTCTACCAGAAATTGGTATGATGATTATATTGATTACATCGGATTATAGGTACAGTAACACAATCTACTAGTGAGCTGAAATTTTAGCGCTTTAAGTCTGTGTATGAAAATTGCAGTCGCGATAGTACTGAATAGCTCCGGTTATCTTCGACTTCTTTCCAGAGTGGTGTAAAATGTCAATAATTCTAACACAAACACTAACATTTTGTACACACGATTTCGTGACTGGCCGACTGACTGACCCCTCGGAAGAGACACTCACCGCGTTCACCATGGCGAGCACGAAGCGCACCACCTCCCGCTCCGTGTCGATGGGGAAGTTGAGCGCCATGTGCTGCACCAGGTCGCGGTCCACGAACACGGCCGTCTCGATGTGCACGGCGGGCAGGGGTGCGGGTGGCGCCATAGGACCCAGCGGGGCGACGCCGCCCACGTCCCTCCGCCCCCGCTCCGACCTCGACGTCCCGTTCTCCCACAGGGGGCCATCTCGCCTCAGGCCGCAGGTCGAACTGGTCGAGGCACTTGTGTCGTAGCTGCAATTAGAGCAGTAAACTCAATCAACAAAGAAACGGAAACTCCGATCTGAAATTTTAAATAGTATAATTTGATGTTGGCCTATTTACCTGAAGCTAAATGGGATGGACCGTTTGAGCAAGACGTGAGTTGGGTTGGGGGCGTCGTACTTAAGACGCGTAGGCAGTGGCTGTATGGTATAGTAATGAGAAGCGCTGGACTTCCCTGGAGCGCCGTCAAATATCACTCCACGCTGCAACCGATTAATTGCTAAAATAGCAATACCATTGGAGAAAAGTAGGCCAAAATGTTTAAAATAGAAATAAATTTCTACGGCGCTGAATTAGACGTGTGGTTGGTGACCTTCAAAATTGCTTCATTGAAACCCTGAAAGCTTTCAAAGTTTGAGCGGGGAATTCACGGGGGAATTCGTCGCTCAGCTCACAACCAAGATCCCAAATATAATAGGAAATCGGATCTCAAAGTTTCGTTCAACTTTTATCATAAATACATATACTGTGAATTTAATGGGTAATTATGCTTCCGGCCAAGGAGCTGAGATTGGGAACGAGTGATGCAACAAGTATTGGCCGCCCTGCGTGTTGATGACCGCCACCGCCACTCGCCACGCTGGCGGTGAGAGGGGTGGGGGGGAGTAGCATCGCCGGCCGGCGGCGCCGGATTCGAGCCGAACAGCTGAACGAGCCGAGCTGAGGGACACGGGTGCGTTACCGGTGTAGCGGCGCGCGGTGCGTGTGCAGAGAGCAGCGAGGCAACTCGCGGCGTCCCGCCACCCGCGGCCCCTGGCAACTCGCCACCATACCAATCTCTCTCCTCTCTCTTTCTCCCGGGATTGGGTCGGAAAACGTGCCTTATCGGCACGTAGCCTTCGCAGCGGCTCTCACTATCACATACCGAAGCATCGGTGGTTCAGTGGTAGAATGCTCGCCTGCCACGCGGGCGGCCCGGGTTCGATTCCCGGCCGATGCATACTTTTGCTTATTACAGCCACCTTAACCATATGTTGGAACGGATGAATAGAGTCGTACCTTTCTGATGTTACTTAAGTAAATTACTCTATTAGTAGCAGAGAACGCCTTAAGGCGCTTTTTGTGGTGGAACATCGCAACGTCTGTTCAATACCACAGCGACTCTCAGTGTCCAAAGAAGAAGGTGCTCAGAAAATAAGCACCACTGCAATGAAACAGAGCGCGGCTTTAGTGTTGCACAGATGCTCCATGTTATTAGCTGGTAGCCATAAGCAGTTCTACATTCCACGATCGTTAATTGCACATACTAAGACTGACACTTTAGGCCATGACAGATAACGGCGCATCAGTCCACATGTGTAGTCCATAAGACCTAGACGTGCAGCAAGCAATGTTTGGTTTGTAAAAGATGAGCAAAAGCAAAGCACTACAGCAGCAGTTACTAGCACGGGGTATATCTGATCTCGGGGTACCTACGGACCGCAGGGTAACGCCACGCGCACGCCTGGTGATGCAGGGAGTATCGCCGGCCATACCCCGCGCTGCGCTGCGCTGCCGTGAGACCTGGAGGCTGCCGCCGCGCCGGTCCAGTGGCAGTGGCTCGCAGGGCAGGCCGGCGGGCCGTGGGAACTTAGCCGCGGGGTGCAGTGCGTTGCGATGCCAGTAATCTCACAGCATTCATATTATTTTCGGGGAGCTACCCGGTGGGGGCGGGGCCGGGGGCGGGGCCGGGTGCCTTCCAGGGGCAGCCGGAGCTGGACCCGCCCCCTGACCGGCCGTACACTCGACACGGGTCACTAATTTGTTTCTCCCAGACGGACAATTACTCCCCCAGCTGCACGCACATACCACGAGCACCCCAAGCAGAGCGCCTTGACAGCGGGCCTATGGCCTGCAACTGCCTGCAAGCACTGTAAAAAATAGGACCGATTCCCACCAGACCTGAAATATACCTTGCAATCCAACTTTATATTTGTTTAAAGTAGCTAGGTGGAGATTATAATTCATACCACTTGCACTATCATGGGAGATACGGTGCTCAGTACTTTTCAAGTGGGATCGCACTAGATACTTGATAAACCAGCACAAATTGCACTTTCCTGAAGTTTTTATTTATTTATCGCAGAGAGCCACACACTCTTTAAAACTTCTCACTGGACTTTGAAACGGACCCGTCGATGTGAGGGTTGGTATTTTGAACGTTAACCGCAGTACTCACCTAGGCATGTCCTCTGCGTGCAACGCGGGCCCGGGGCCCATGGGCTGCGGGAGCCCGCTGGGGCCGTGGCCGAGAGGGTGCCCCAGTGGGTGCCCCAGCGCGTGCCCCAGGGGATGCGGCATGCCGGGCGAACCGTGGGCCCCATGGGGGCCATGGGGGCCCGCCCCCGGCCCTGCCCCGGCTGCAGTTACGGCCGCCGGAGCCAGCCTGCCCAGCCGGTCCCGCTCCGCGGCGCGCTGCAACAAACAACAAGTATATCATCAACAACACCAAAAACACCGAACTTTTACCAAGACGAGTCGAAATTTACCCTCTGGCGTACCAGCTTTAAAAGTAAAACAGATAAATCTTTTCTAGTCTGAAATATTAGGAGCAAGTAAAAAAATAACACACGCTGGAAATAAAATATTAAAAGATTTGGTCGTCTTCGAAACCTTCTTTTTTTTTTTATATATATATATAAAGTTAAATGTTTTTTATGACTACATTTTGCGAAGAGTTACCTGGGAGAGCTGCTTCTGCTGCTGCTTGTGTCTGGAGAGCGCGAAGAAGAGCCCGAGGATTGTCTTGAGGTTGCCGTCGCGGACGTCCTTCGCGCAGATCCCTTCGAGGAGCACCCCCAGGCTCTCCACGAAGGAGAGAGTGCGCTGAATGTTCTCGATCTGGAAGAGGAAGAGAGACACAACGCGTCAGATTCATCCATGTTACGTCACTCCGTAAGCGGTCTATTACACGTCCTTATCGTGGACCATCTCCAGATCAAGTCTGCCTGCGTCCCGTCATCTCCATCTGGAGCTGGGATGCTGCTGGAGTCTAGTCTGGAGGAGAGCACGAATATTACAATGGTTAAAGAATGTGTTACCCAAAGCAAAGGCCACGTCCAGGAACTATTAAACCTTAGAGCAATCCGGAATCGTCTCGAAAAGAACAGTCCTCTATACAGGGAGCGCCGTGCATTGTTGAAGTTAGACTAGCCCGGTGACAGCAGGCGAAAGGGTGAGCGGGCGGGCCGGCGCGGGCGTACGTGGCGGGCTAGTCTAACTTCAACAATGCACGGCGCTGGCCAGCCACCCTGTAGCGCCCTGTAGTAGAGGACGATTTTTGCGAGGGGCAGATTACTCGAGCGAATCCTGTACACCGGACTTCCGGACTTCTTGGACTTCCACTGGACTTCCCGGGCTGCGGCCGCAGCGCCGCCTTATATGTAGGCAATAAACTACCTAAGCCCTGAAAATCGGCAAAAAATTGCTTCCAGTGGACTACTACAATCTACCAGAAATTTCCATACTCAGTGCTCTGCCCCTCGGATTTTTGTCAGTACCCAATCGCCTCCTCGCATGTGGTGTACCTATATGGCGAGACTTTCAACTAGCTAACACGCAGCCTGGCGTTTAGCTTGCTCCATAAACGGACGCGCAAATGAAAGGAATGGGTGATTATATTGTTCCATGGGCGCGCGTCGGAGCTGGAGCACAGTGGGGGAAATACTTCATGACGCAAATTGCCTGATGTTCGTTTTCTCGGTATAGGACAGGTCGGATCCAAACAGCCTAACCAACGTACGCTTCAAAAATAACAACTCGTCCATGAAAAATTTCTAATCAAGAAAGTTCCATACCTTTTCCGTGCTGGTACAAAGGTTCGGTCGGAACCGTCCCTAGCAGAAACTTTCGTACCAGCCACCCCAAGAGCCTTCTAATAAAAGATAGACTCGATATTAGATGCCGAGCAAGTCTAGTCGACAAGAATCAGAAAACATCCGCGGAGGACTTTTTTTTTTTTTTCATATTTTAC
>CABIKL010003062.1:0-11505 GCA_902196195.1 Aptinothrips rufus | reverse complement strand
TAATAGTGCGTGGGGTGCCGACAACTGGGGGGGGGGTGCCGACAACTGTAGCGTTTACCCTACTAGAAATACTGTGAATCGAACACTAGTCAGAGTATTAGAATATAGAATGTAATGATTACTTCTACAGTGCAACTGTTTCTGCACGATTCCTCCACTTCACCAACCCCCTCCAAACTTCCCTCTTTCTTTTCACTGATGTGATGACAAAGAAATGGAATTCCGCTCGTGCGGACACGATCCAAGCGAAATCGGACTTGGTTTCTATTACTTTCATTCCATTCAGACTTCATAATCTTTTCTGTTCGAATAATACACATCAGTCTGCATTTCCGTTTCTTTGCACGATATGCACTGTCGTTTGAAGAAGCCACTGACGATGATAGCGATAGAGACTGAATGAGGAAAGCGCCTCATTTATGTCGACGATAAAAGGGAAGGGAAAGTAAGAAAGTTCAGCAATTGCCTGTAGCGGGACCATGAGTTCAGCCACCTGCAATCCACGGTTGATTGTACTTGTATTGCGATTATAACTTGCAGTGTACCCTGCAGCAGCGCAGGGAGGTGAGGCCGGGCCGGCATTGAAAGGAAGGACGGGACGCGCTCTCCTCGGAGTCACGCTATTGTTCCCTGGCCCCACTCGGATCCTCCCGAACATTTCAAGCTCCATGCGAGCCGAGCCGAGCCGAGCAGGGCAGCCTCTCCAAGGGCCACAGCCAGCTCCGATCAAAAGCAGCAGCTCTGCTCTGCTCACTGCTCACTGTGAAGCAATAATCTCAAAATCACGACACGTTGGGATAACACGAACATTTCCTTGACTGAAAATTAACTTTATTTGATCGGAGTTAAAAATGTGGCGAGACTATAAACGAACTTATGATTGAAATAACAACTAATGTTTTGGCGATACGCAAAAGTTCAGCAGTTACGAGATTTTTTGTAACTGATGCCTCCGGCAAATATTGGGGTATGTTTTAAGGAGGTTGTCCTTTGCCTTTCATGTCATGAAGGGAAACCCGAGGATAGTCGTACTCTTATTGCTTCTTCCCGGGCTTTTACAACAAAGGAGTGGAAGCACGAGCATGAGCCAGCTCAGTTCCAATACAACTCTTCCTCTTTCTCTCTTCCAGTACTCTAGGACAAATAAGATGACACTAACATTCCATGAGAGACCTTGAAATCTTTGGTACAGATATTGATATCTATTCATTACTCAGAATTGCAATCTTTGACCATTTATTCGCTCCTGCCCACTCAGGGGTCCAGGAACTCTGTTTTAGCCGGGAGAGCCGATGAGCAGAAAGTCCTCGGAAAGGATTTAAAGAGGCTCTAGGATAAAACTGACGTCAGTCAACTGGGTCCGCGAGCAGGCTAAAGCCCCGGTGACAAACGGATGGACGTTGGACAGGGAGGAGGACGGGGCATGACGATCAGTAGACCACTCGGGGAACAGGTCCGCTGTGTACACCACATGAAAAGCCATCAACAACCGACATTTCCAACCGTACGGAAAATTCATGGTATAAAGTTCGCCTGAATCTGACCACGTGCGAACAAACTACCGAATTCGTTAGTAAGGAAATGAGGGTGTACTTTTCAAGTACAGTAACCGCCCATACTGTTCCTATGGAAGATAAGATCCATCGAAACTTCGAATTCCGTGCGGTCGTACCGGGCAGTATAAACAGTTCTTTTATTCTGGCAGTGTTTTTGGGTATAGAAGGCGGCCCCGTCTCAGACCAGTGCTTCTCTTCCCTGACGTAAACAAAGCAGGGCTGGGATCGGACGCGAGTAGCCCGAGAGGGAGAACGGGGGGGGGGGGGGGGGGGGGGGGGGGTGGGTGTAAGGTAGAAACCCGTCGTCAGTCAGTATGCTTTCAGATTCCACGACATAATATCGCTACCAGGAAAATCTCTTTATGTCTCAGTCGAAGCAGTCCCTCTCAACTCGCTCTCTCTCGGCAAACTATCCCATTATTTTCATCGTCTGCTTCAGCTCCAGAGCGCAGCATCCGGCGCGGCGCTCGGCTGAAGTAATCTCCCTCTCTCCTGTCTTTAAGATAACGACAACGGTGTTTTTAGCCGGTAATAAGAGCCTGCACTGAGCCAGCTCTCCCCCTCCTTCCACCTACCCTGGTCCCCTCCTGTTGTCCGTTGTATTCATCATGTCGCCGCCAGCAGCTGTTGCACCTCTTGACCAGTCTATTCTTTTCCGCACGCCCCCTTCCCCCCACTTTGTCATGTTGCCCACTTGTCACTCCGCGGTCACAGAGAGCTCTTTAACGGTACTCGTTGCCTCAGTCGCGTGACGCAGATTGTTTGCCCGCAATCTAATCAATAGTCGTGGCGAAACCAAGTAAATAAAATAACTGCGTTATCCGCTGAGTCCATCTCGTGAGAAAGACCATTAATAATGACACTCGTTTTAGTAAGCATATACTGCTTACTTTCGCCGATGCTTTCAAAATTGCTACGAATTCAACAAGTCTAAGACAGGGCTTTTGTAAAGTATTTGGAAACCCCTCCTGAATATGACGTAAGATTTAACTGATGTGACTGGGGAAGAGGAATGGCTCCCTCTTCTCGCCTGTGGTTGGAATGATTACTGGAAAGGATGGGGCCGAGGAAGGGCGGGCGGGGGAGGGTGGTCGTGGGGCGCGGCTGGAAGGTAAAGGGGTGGGGATGGCGTTGGGGCTTAGGCCCGACGCGACGGTCCTTCCGAATCATCTCCACAATAATTGGCTTTTGTTCACGCTTGCAGCAGCAAGAAACAGTGACGATGCAGAAACCATTGAGGGGTAAGTCGAGAGGGGAGCAAAGAAGCAGTTTTCATGGGCTTCATCTTTCATCGCGATTTTGTGAAAGGTGTAATTTTTCATATTAAGGACCAGAAATAATCGATGTTTAACTAACGGAAGAGTTTTCCCCTCATCCTGTTTGTTTAGGAAAGCATTTTCAATGAAATTAGGTAATTTTAGTTATTTTTTTTTAAATCGGAGAAATATTTAAATACTTGAAGTCAGTAAGTTCGCTGCTTGCAAGCCTTGATTTTATTATTGAGCTACGATGACATAAGAGAATCACGTCAAGGAGAATAATGTCTTAGGGACTTAAATATCTCTTTAGTCGATTCACAGTCCAAAGCGATTTGAAGAATGCTTGTGGGAACGTCCTTATCAAATCTCCATCATCTTCTTGGGTTCGCAGTAGCGCCTGTTGTGCTGAGGACGCTATTCCCTGCTTAATTTGAATTACCATTGGTAATAAGAAGCCGCATCCTGGACTTTAACCCGCTCTTCCTCTGAGAGTCTGTGCCGCTCGAACAGGGCTCTCAATCGATAGAACAGCCCTCGCCTCGAATACTCGCTTCATCGTAGTGAAGAAGTGGAAGAGGCGTTCAAAGGCAGAGCGTTTTGGGCAAAATTTGGTCACGGAAACGTTGAGGCTTAGCACGCTGCACTGGCCCGCAAGAGGGAAGGGAAGAAGAAATATTATTATTATAATAATTAACCAGCCAAAACAATAATTTCAAAACAAAAGAAGTAAATTAAGTAGAGGGAAGGGGAGGGAAGAGTCACATCGTAGGTGCCGTAGGTAAGGAGGTTAGAGGATGCGGAGGGACATGAAGTGGACGTGCCTCACTTGGTGGTCGCCACTCGCTCTGGTCCATCACGTGTGGGCTCCAGGACGGGGTGAAGTATGGAGGGACGCGGGGCCGGAGATACACTCATGCAATATTGATTCATCTCGAAATGAAGATGGACGCCTGTCCGCGGCGTAAATGCAAAGCAGGAAGCCGCTGTCGCTGACTGGCAGGACTCGGGCTGCAAGAGGGGGTTGGGGGGGGGGGGGGGGGGGGGGGGGGGGGGGGGGGGGGGGGGGGGGGGGGGGGGGGGGGGGGGGAGCTGTAAAGTTCTAAGTAGTGGGTTTGTATTCAGCGCTCCCTTTGGTCCAAGATTTTGTCGCGGAAGAAACAGAACACTCGAAGGCACGGAATAAATGCATAGAAAACAGGCATTGTTAAAACTGACCACCTCTCGAACTACAGTTTAACAAAAGACGTAAATATCCTAGGTACTTCAAAATGTAACTGAAAAATGTAAATGAGCAAGGCAGTGCTTTTAGGACTGTAAATATTCCTCGATCAATTAGTCTGTTCCGCACTTATTAGACAGATTCTCGGAGCTCACAAAAAGCTAAAGTTCCTCAGTCAAGTAAGTATGAAAATAACAAAAATTGTAAATTACTTCTCTGTCGGTCAGTCATTGTTGCTGCAGTTGACATTGCGTCGGCAAAGCAAAAACGTTTTTTATGTGTAAAGAATATTTTCAGAAAGTTTCTCGGTGTACAGATAAGACTGAACTTTTTGAAAAAAATGAAGGTAACTAACTAATTAAGCAGTATACACGCTAAGATGTACATAACCAGGTGTTTGCTCGAGAATGGGACCGAAATGAATCCACATAGCAGGCTCCCAAGGACATAGTGGGGGTGGAGCGGAGTAGGCGGGCAGGGCTCAGTATCCGTTACAAGTTGAGCGTGCCGCGGCGCCGTGTGCGCAGCGCTGGCTAGAAAGCGCGTGACGCCGACTGTACGGGACGGTGGGGTGGTGGTGGTGGTGGTGCTAGTGGCGGCGCGGTGGAGGGGATGCTCGTTCGGAGGGGTGGGGGTGAGTCGGACGGGGGGTGCGGCCTGGTGCGTAGGGCTCGCGGCGCTACCCTGCGAAGGGAGCCGCAGGGCTCCACGGGGTCGGCGGAGGGCCGCGGCCGCGTCGGGTGGGGAGGTGGGGAGGAGAGGGGAGGGAGGCGCCGAAAGGGAAAAGGGCTGGTAGGCTCGGCTCGGCTCGGCCACCTCCTCGCTGTCCTGCTCCCCTGCCACGCAGGCCCTTCGCTTCTCTGCCGATGTAAGGCCACCCGCTCGGCCTTGTTACACGAGGGTTCATGGACGGGGAGGCGTAGTTTTAGGGGTCACGCCGCAGGCGTGGCGTGGCGTGGCGTGGCGTGGACTCACAGCTGAGGCAGGCGTGTTGGGGTGAGGTGAGGTGAGGACTCGTCCAATGCTCGCCTCGCACGCACGACGCCGCCACTGGCCAGTCGAGGCGCTGCTCGGTTCGCGTTAACAAACATAAAAAAAATGTCTTTTTTCCTCGTTTGTTTGTTGTTTGCTTTTTTTTTCATCGTAGTTGCTCAAAAAAAGGGTGAAGGAATATCACTTGGATTACATAAAATCATACCTTTGATTTCAAGACACATCCCTTGGACGTTCAGACGCGTACCTTAGATTCCAAAGATTCATCCTCCTGCCCTTAGAATAACTCTGAAATCTTTGGAACAAGACGACGTTTTTACCGTGGAGTGTTTAACGACTAGTGTGTAAACTTTGAGCTGTACTCTTGCTGTGCTCTTTGAGTACTGAGTACTCATTTAAATTTTGACCAGTGTTTGCTAATTATCCCACCGTCACTTACTTTAACAATGTGTCATTTCTGCGATTTTCGTTCGTTATTCGAACTCATGTGATTCCAATTTTTTCCCCTGGGGAACGGAGAACGAGGAGAGGCTGTCACCTAGCAATGTAATCCTAGGAGGAGAACATTATTAGGGTGGTATTATTGCATTTGTTTTAGTGGGGTTAGGTTTGTTTCTGTCTGGAACATGGCCTGAGCACTACTTCGCTCTAACATTGCCCCAGAATAAGTTACCTGTGGCCTTCACGCATCGCGAAATACTAACTAAGAAGTAAACAAACTTTAAGCCTTGCTTTTCAGTTCCTCGCTTCCTAGAAGACCGCTCTCTCCACCGCAGATGCTTGCGGAGAACCCTCTCAAATCCTTATTTACACGGGCTTGAGACGGAGTCGGAGTACAGGGATACCAGAATTAAAATTTACAGAGAGGAGAACGTAGCTGGTCGCTGCACCGATGGTTATAATTTACAGTACCTCCTTTAGAGCAATCCACACTAACTGTAAACCATAGCATCGCTTAGAAATTATTGGGATAAAACAAGCATGAGGGAGAGCATGAAATAAGAATATTCTTTTCATTACATTAGATACAGGATCAGCTGCAGAATCAGACGAATGCGAATTACTAAGCAATATACTCCAATATTACAGGAATTAACACCTACAACCTGGCTGAATTTCGTAAGAAAGTCGATAATATGGATTTTGTACCCAAACTCGCCACTTTGGCTGTGGCTAAAGACCAGAAATACCAAAAATAATGGAGAGATCTTACTATTACCGTCATAAGTCGAACTACTAGCAGTATATCACACGGTATTACAGACGTGTTCTGCCTGTGATACAGACGGACCGAACTGATACATGTACTACCGTTGATGAGGACTGTACACAAGGGAATGACAGCGTGTACCTCGTGATACCAGCGTGCCCGGCCGGCCTCACTCACGACCACGTTACACGCAGGCCGCAGGCAAGCTGTTCCTAATCTCCTCTTTTCATATGACGGAGGCCATCAGCGCAGCACATGAGCCGGGCACCATGTCGGATTTCAAAGTATTACTCCCACCCGCCGAGAGATGAGCCTGGCTCACCATCACACTACCGGGCTTGTGCTTTTCTGCATGCAACTATGCACATCTACATGCATACACACGTTACGTACAATGTTCTACGCAAACTATGTACGACATTGTACGTAACTGCGTGCAAATTGCCCATGATTACGCACAAAATTATAAGTAACGTTACCTACGAAATCATGTAGACGTGCATAAGTTGTGTACAAAAAAGTGCATAAGTTGTGTACAAAAAAGTACACAATCCGTTCGTTAGCGTGTTGTCTCTGCGCACCTGTTTGTTCCTCACGTGTGCGTTTTAAACGCGTTCACCGGCTGGCTCCTAGTACTGGAATGTTACCCGATATCGGAATAAGCTTGTTTCCCGCCTCAGCTCTCCGCTATACGTGTCTTTGTCTTGCTCCATTCCCCGTCTTACTGCCGCCGGCACACTGCAATCGACCGCACTGGATGGTATTGTAACCTCAAAGCACTTAGCGGAGATTGCTCGGGTCTTGTCCTAGACCTCGCTGTTATTCCCGTTCCCATTCTGCTGGAATGCTTCGGAGTGCATAGGAAAAACAAAATCTAGATTCAGAAGCAACCCAAACCAAAAACCAGAGCTGAAAAAAATAAGCTTTTAGCTTTTGTGTCATTTAAAAATAAGTCTCAACATTTCTCTTCAAATTATTTTCTTTTTGGCCCGGAAGGGCTTGAAAAAGCCATGTCACGTGGCTTTTTGGGCTGAATTGCCCTAGAATCTGAGTTTGTTTGCTCACTTTTTATAGCAGTTTTTGGGGTCTAAAATTAGCATGTTTTGATGAGCAGTACGTGTCTAATCACCTCCCTGTGATTACCTTGTTGGTGGCCGTGACGCTGGCGCCGCAGTTGATGAGCATTCTCACCGCCTCACTGTGGCCATGCCAGGCCGCCATGAGCAGCGGCCGCATTCCGTACTGGAATAAGAGCAAAACAAATAATAATTATATAAATCGTTAGCGCTCCATTACAATAGTACAGTGATGGTTGCAGTCCACATGCAACGTTTCCAGTCGAGCAGTTTATCATGATAAAATCCCTGAACACATTGTTGGCTAAGTAAAAACACATCAATATTTAAAACATATTTTCGAATTCCACGATCGAAATCCGTCTGAAATTTTTCTTGCAAAGTCCATAGTAAATTTTTACAGCACGTAGAGAGTTCTTCTGAAAGTATTCTCGGTGAATTTTGTGGTTTTTACTAATTTTATTCAGGCGAGTATCGTGAATTTACAATTGTTTCCGAACAGTGACAGGTGTTTGACTGTAGCGAATCGCGAATCGCGAATGACCGCCCATTCGGCATTCACTCACCTTGTCTTTGGCCTCGATGTCGCACTTGGCGTTGATGAGCATGTCCATGATCTCCGTGGAGCCCCGGGACGCAGCCCAGTGGATGGGGGCGCGGCCATACTGTAAACAAACAGTCCCCGTAGGGTTAGATCCCTACGCCCCACTGTCTTGGACACGAGACCCGAGCATTTTTGACTATAATCTGTTCCAAATTGAATGTATTTTACTCACAAAGGTACCAATGGGCTATAAACGTTGTTGCTCATTACAATTGGTCAATGTCTTTTGTGGCCGTAGAAAAGGTTGCTAAGAATCTTTTGTTGTACAACTCACTGAGTTATAGACAGAAATGGCAATAAGGCCGGCCTGACAGTTAGGGACGGACTGGGGACCGTGCGAGTGAGATGGAGTCTATGGAGTTTGTGCGAGTGCGAGAAAGACAGGCGGGTGGGGACCACCGTCCTGGCATCTCATATTTATACAGTTAGGCCCCGTCCCCAGGCGAATAGAACGGGCGATAATAATACGCGGCATGCTGTGATTAACAGCATCTGCCCACGTTTCCTACCCCCCCCCCCCCCCCCCCTCCTCCCACCCCCTGTGCGGGGATGGCGTTCCCCTGACGCTTTCAGTCTCTTCCACTCTCGTCTATTCCCCTGAAACGTCACCATAAACTTTGACCCCATGGACCCCACGCCCCTCTCCTCCCCTCTGCTCCCCTCTGCTCCCTTCCCCACCTCCAGTGACTATGCCATCCATCGCCGTGCCCTCCCCGCCCTCCCCGCCCCCCCCCCTTTTGCCCTCCCCCAGGACCTCTACATCCCTGCTGGCGGGGACGCACCAGTCTGTATACGCGCAGCCTGTGCGTGCCAACTTTGAATGTGCCGCCATAAGACTTACATTGTTCCTGCAGTTGACGTCGACTGGCTCCTTGAGGATCTTACGGACCCCCTCCGGGTCGTTCTTGATCACGGCCTCGTGGAGCAGCAAGTCGTTCTTCAGGACGATAGCCGACACAGCTGCAGGAGTCAGAGTTATCGTTAAATTTCCTGCGTGACATTGTTTTGAGTTGAGCTGACATTCATGTTGTTTGACGCCATATTGTATATACTGTAAAACATGGTCCTCCCATTAAAAAATATGTTGTGAAAAAAAAATGCTTCGTAATCTTAGTTAATCGAAATCTTTTCGCGTCTAGACGACAAATTTCGTGACCTGTAAAAGTTAATTTTGGAGCATTCGGTCTTTTCCTAACGTCACGACTGATTGTCGACGCGCTGAGTTTGGATTAGTCCGTGTGGGTGGTCGTCCGCCACCAGGTGCCGTGTTCACCGAGGTGTTCACTCACCTCTGCTGCTCCTCCGCGATGAGGACGCCGAGGCCGCCGCCTCCTCGTCGCTGGGCGGGTCCACCCCCGGGGTGAGCACGGCCAGCGTGGCCCGGCGCTGCTGGAGGCACTGGTCCCGCTGCTCCAGCCGCTGCTGCTCCAGCCGCTGCTGCTCCAGCCGCTGCTCCAGCCGCTGCTGCTCCAGCCGCTGCTGCTCCAGTCGCTCCTCCAGCTGCTGCTCCAGCCGCTCCCTCTGGGCGGGCTGCTCGTCCATAGCCTGCGCAAGGAACGTATCTTTAGCGTCAGCGTAGTAAACCGACCCAAAGAGACTGATTGGCTGAAGGACGCTGAAAGAAAAAGACAGACAGCTTTTTTATGTTCACGAGTTTACTTTAGTTTGACGAAATGCGTTTCAGTTTCACATAGAGTCATTTTGACAACATGTTGCGAATCATTCACAACATATAAAGTTGGCGTCACATTTCAAAAGGCGGTCGTCCACGTGCTCTGTTTATTGATCGGTCCTCGTCGACGGCGGCTTGCAGACCGGTTGCGTCGCGGCAAAGCTCTGTCTCTCTCGCTCTCTGCGCGCCGCGGGCCTCGGGCTCAGCGCCTGCGGTCGAGAGGGTAGGCAACCCGCTCGGCTGCTGTATATTGTTGTCTGCGCGCTGTGGGTGTCTCTCTCTCTCTCTCTCTCTCTCTCTCTCTCTCTCTCTCTCTCTCTCTCTCTCTCTCTCTCTCTCTCTCCAGCTCAGAACATTGATGGAGAGACGGTATAAACCTCTTGCCTCATGCAATGGACCCACGTAAGTGCTGAGCAGGGCTGCCCCGCGGCCCTCTCCCTTCAGAAGGAGCAGCGGTGTGCCCTCTCTGCCCCACCAACAGCTCCAGGTGGGCTTCTCGATTACTATGGGTATAATTGTCGGAGCCATCTTGTCTGAATTTCAGTGGGGTTAGCTCAAGGCGAGGAGGCCCCCAAGGGCTCTTCCTAGCAGATACTCGTGATTAGGGTGGGTCCCGCGGGAGGGGGAGGAGTTGTGAAGAGTTGGATGGGCCCGAGAGTAGAGGAGAGGGTGGGAGGTATATCGCTAGCAGGGCGAAGCATCGAGATAAGGTGCCCCAGGGCGCCCCACTCACAACGAGGAGCAAGATGCTCCAGACAAAAGACGCCAAGTGGCACTTTGTCGACTGGAGTTAATAGTTATTGTTTCGGCCCGGCCTGCTCCTCTTGCAAGTTGTAAGTTCATCGCCAATCAGCGATCGGCCCGCGACAGCGACTCCAATCCAGCGCCGATCTAAGGAGTCGATTGATGATGAACAGTGCAGGAGGTCCAGATACAGCTTCATATTGCTCTCGACGGAAAGTCACGTCCTTAAATCCTATTCAATAAAATAGCGGCCATTACTTTTCGCCCTGATCGCCAGACCTATTGGAATCCATCAGTTTTTAAAATGATACTTATATTTTATTTAGGGGGGTCCTTATGACCGATATCGTTCCCGTAGTCGTTTTGGTATGGTTATTTTACAGAATGGTGGGCTACGGATGTTTCCAATTTGATGAAAAAGAACAAAAAAGAATAAAAAGGCGATCCACTCTGGGAGTTCTCTTTCGTTTCCAGTTCGTTGGTGTTCAGATGTCTGAGATTTACTCATATTAGACCAGCCTTCTTCGTGAGATCGTGACGCAGGGAGACTCCGTTTTATTACCTCGGGTCGGGGCATGATTGAGGCCACACTGTCACAGTGGCGGGTTTCTTTATGTTGGCCAGTCTGGTCAGGTACACGTCTGGGGCGGAGGGAGGGGGTGCGGCTGGGGGTGGCACCGGGTGCTGGGATCACCGATCAACTGATCGATTGCAACCCTATGGCGGCGTCCCCAGCGCAATCTTAACTCACCAGGCGAAGATAAATAATGAACCCGAGCCAACTTGGCCACAGGATGGACTGAAACGAAAATAAAACGTCGTGAAAAGGCAGTAAATGTGGAAAGTTATCTTGATCGGCCTGTCTTCCTCCAGGCTCCCAGCAGCCTCCCCGTCATGAACCCACTCTGACCAGCTGGTGGTGCGATCTTACCGCATTTCAGTCCAAGTTCAAGTTCAAGCAACACGGCCCCAACACATGGGTGTTCCCTTCAGCTGAATGAATTCCTACGCGGACCGACCCCCCGTGCGAGGATAGGGCCGCGCCGGATTCATTGTTGAATCTGAACTTGAAGGACGATTAAAATTCTTGGCGAAGAACGCGGAGTCGGGGATGGGTGCGAGCTTGGGCCGGGGGGTGGGAAGGGGGGGGGGGGGGGGGGGGGGCAAGGCGG
>CABIKL010003061.1:0-11507 GCA_902196195.1 Aptinothrips rufus | reverse complement strand
CCCCCCCCCCCCCCCCCCCCCCCCGGACCACCCTGGCTTCGCACGCCGCCGTTCGCCTAGCAGGCCGCGCCGGACGGAATCATTGATATTTCGGTCACGAGTTACAAAACTGCCAAAGGATCAAAGAGAACGCACGGAGAGGCTGAGAGAGGGTAAGAGAAACCGGGAGGAGAGAGGTCGGGTGCGCATGGGGGAGGGGGGGGGGAGACCTGAAGGGTGCGGGGGACCTGTTCCTCTCACAGGACGCACAGCCCTGAGGTGACACAAACGTGCTACAGGTTAGTTTCCCCGGGAAATATAGCCTGTGCGAGGAGGCAGTGATGGGGCAGCGCAGAGAGCGTCTTTAAATATTTCCAGCACTCCACATAAGTTACCTACCAAGACTCCAAGAATAAACACGGAGAGAACAAATCAAATGTAGCATTTGCAGAATACGGACATCTATGATTTTTAGCAGCTGTAGCTAAGATATAACTATGGCAGCCAAACTCGTTAGCTAAAGAAGTCAAACCCTAAGCTGCACAACTATAGCGGCTAAAAATCGTAGCTACCCATATCCTGCAAATTCCATAGCTGCAGCAGCTCTTCCGTGCCCTAGCTCCGTGAAATACAGGGTTCCGTGTCGATTTCATAATATTTGGTGAGGTTGAACATTTTGGTAGGGTTTCTAGCTGGCAGTGTTTCGCTGTTCCACGCTTCGCGGTAGCGGATAGCCGCGGGGCGGATGGCAATAATAAGGCGAGCAGTTATTACTATCATGCCGGATGTTTCGCCAGGGATCATAGAACACGTGGAGATAGCCGAAGGGGAAGGGGAGGGGT
This sequence comes from Aptinothrips rufus, assembly GCA_902196195.1. Classification (NCBI taxonomy): domain Eukaryota; kingdom Metazoa; phylum Arthropoda; class Insecta; order Thysanoptera; family Thripidae; genus Aptinothrips; species Aptinothrips rufus. Next base: position 10,686 of record CABIKL010003061.1, on the reverse strand, counting down.
GGGAAAGGAGGGAGGGGAGGGAAGGGGAGGTGAAAGGGGTGTGCTCTCAACAAACAGGAGAGAAGGGGCCCGAGTACTGACGCTTATAATTAATACATGGCAAGGCCGTGCCGTGGAGACCGGACGTATCAGAGTGTATCAACAAAGAACGCAGAGTGCGTAGAGTCTTCCTCTTCCACCAACCCCCTGAGGATGCGCGCCAAATTCAAACATCTCCACCGGAAGTAATCACTGAGCTAGCGAAATTATGAACGAGGACTCCAATTAATATGTGCTTTGTTTTCGACGACTGATACCGGTGCAGAAAACCGACATGTTGCAAAAAACAACTTAGAAACCAAGGGTAAAAAGATAATTTAGAGGTAATTTTAAAACCTGTTCCAAAAATTGGAAACGTTTTGGAATAAATCTCAAAAGAACAGAAATTTGTTAAGTTACTGTTGGGTTTTCGTTTGTTCTGCTGAGAGAGGGCTAACTAACCTACCGCTGCCCGCTGCTGCGGTATGCAGTACCGTTCTCAGTGCCGTTCAGAAATTCGCCACGATTGAAGAGTGAGCGCTAATCAGATCAGACAGCAACGACAAGGGGAACGAACACAACGGGTAAAATATCGCAATAGCCAGCGACACGACAACGAACTGCCCCATAAAAACATGAAGGCATATCGTAGCGCCGCAGCTACGCCACGCCACGCCACGCCACGCGCCTGGGGGCCATTCACATCAATGGAAGGTACCGGAGGGTGCCATGCTCCTTATCTCTCATCTGAGATGCTCACCTGCGGTAAGGGACGCAGCCGGCTCGGGATGCTGCTCTGGACCAGGAGCATCAGCAGCGTACGTACAGGACTCGCAGCTCGGAGTCCCAACGCCTGCAAAACAAAGTAAACTGTTCAGATTTGATGGGAAGAAAAATCGACAGCCAACGAGTCTAAACTGATCCAAAATAGTTGGCAATAAAATGTAACACAGTACAACCAAAAAGCCAAAAAATTTCGATTCATAAGTGTTGTGACGAATTTTTGAATATAGTATATTCTGCGCCGTCAGCGATGAGATATGCCTTATGAGAACTAAATTATCAATAGTAGCTTAGCATACTTCACTTTCAAAAGGCGAGCTTCATACGCGAAGTGTGCGGTAGACTGAAGCCACGTTTGGTACTTCTGCATGCTGTACAAGTAAGCGCGTACTCATCTGCTCCTGAAGGATGTACCTTTGTACCCCAAGTAAAAGCAGTCGGGTGTTACCCTCCCTATCCTGTCATATTCGCCCCGCCCCGCCCCGCCCCGTGCCGTGGGCGAACAGGTGATGGGGCGGTTTATATCTGAGGCATTATGACTGCGAGGCTACTGATCGGGAGTCCAATACAAACACCGAGCCTTTTTTTTCCCTCCGCTGGTAGGCTGGTCGCTGTGTGCGATGCCGCGGTCCTCGACGACCGGAGTGCCATCTGCCGGCCGCACCTGCAGACACAAACTGCCTCCACTTGAGCTATGTGTTTCTCACCAAGATATTATTGTATTAATACTTGTTTATGAGTCGCTGATGCCGCTGATTCGAATTGGCCGCGGGCCCCTCACTACTACTGTGTGTTTTCCGATGACAAGGAGAAAAAAGCGGGTCTTTTGAAATAACAAACGCCGTGTGGACAAAAACACTCGGCGCTGAATCTCGATGGGATGTAATTATTGGGCAGAACCGCCATGCGATAACTCTGAATACAGTCCAGTAAGAAAGATGAATTAAACGCTACTCGCCTGAAAGCCAAAATTAGCCTAGACTTTCCACAGCTAATGAGTGAGTTACTTTCAGTATTCACTCAAACATAGAACCATACATTTCAAGGAGGGCCAACTTCAAGAATGTTATCTCGACTTTCTTAAAGTCACATAAAGCGACTACAAAATCTTGAGGTTGACATTCCTTGAAATTCAAGATTTTAGCTGAATAAAAGCGGTTTTACCGGCGAGCTGTTCCTGTCTTGTTGCTTCGGAACGGACTGTACCACTGATGACCCCCGGGCAGAGAGGAGGGCGGCGCGGCAGGAGGGAGCTGTCGACACATGTGTAAACAAATCGACGCCAAGTGTAAGCGACACCCTCTTGTTTCTCTTTGCACCTGCCGAGGAAGGACCTATCGAGAGGGGAGGGGAGGGGGAGAGGGAGAGGATGGGAAGGGGGAGGGGAAAGGGGAGGGGAGGCCGTCGGACCCGAAGATAACGCGCGGTTGACGGTGCATCGCTCCGCGACCCTCAAACAATAAATAAACAACGGCTAGGAGAGGAATAGTGGATCGGACTGGACTCGGCAAGGTGGGCGCCGGGGCGGACTCCACCTGCCCAGGCGGTCAGCCGCATCTGGATGATGACCTATAGTTGTCTCTCTCGCACCGGTTGAGTTTGCGTGAACTGATATGAAGCGGACACGAGACACAGCGATTTGGGTCCGGGCAGACGCTCTCTCTAGGAATGAACTGAATGATAATGGACTTGAGATTTCGTGGCTGACGATTAACGGATCCTCGCTATACTAGTCTGTTTGAAAAACGCAGTCCGACACAGTCGCCTGAAATCCAGAAACCGTCCACACCGCACCCCATAACAACAAGCCAACAAGCAAAAAAAACCATTTAACATTAAATAAAAATTATTGTCTTGTTCAACATTTTCGTCTCTGTCTTCCTTGGTCACTCCCGGCCATTCGCAAGCCAAGAAAATCAAGTTCAAGAAGCGCGGTCTGCACTCTCACTTCCGGTCTCCCTCATCAAGGCGATGCCAGGGCACGAAGAAGCACGGCGGGAGAGTAAAAGTGGGAGGGGAGGGGGTGAAAAAGGAAAGAGGCAAGGACACATGTAGGTGGGGAAACCGGTGTTCATCGCCACATTGGGAATTAAACGCGCGAGAGGAGATAAGAGCGGAGAAAAATGTCGACAGCACATCTAATCATCGGATGCCGAGGGAATAAATAAATAATAGACCACCTTATTTGAGAGACGCGTTTTTTCTGACAGGTAGATGCCTCATTTACATGGACTAGGTCTAGCTGTTCTACGAGCCAACGACAGTAGTTGTTGGTATTACAGCTGTTGGGTGGCGTGTGCATGTAGTCGGTGGTCCTCTGCATTCTCGTTTTAAATAAAGGGGAGAGTAGAAAAGACATCGACGTTGGCAGGAAAATGTCGCTGAAATCTACCCCAATAATAGTCCTGATGTTGATATGTTTCCCGCCCAAGTTTTCATCAATAAGGCCTGATTGTGCACGCAACACAGTAGCACTCAAATCGTGATCAGGCACAATGCTCCAGTATACGGCAAGTACTGACGAGACAAGAGGCTCGGTTAATATTTATTTTTGCGATGATGGTGCAGTGCCTGTACTCCTCTTAAGTTTCATATCATGCCGGTGAGTGTCGTTCAGTGGAAGGATATAACTTATAAGTTTAACTTGCTGCGATAAGACGCACACCTGGGGGACTCCACGCCAATTTTTCTCCTTCCTTTACCTTCTTCAAAGCTTTAAAAATTGATACCGCAGTGCACAAAATCGTTGTTTACGAGCTCATTCCCCGATAATCATAAAAGTGAAGCGAAGCTCGCCTCGGGATGAGCATAGCCAAGGCGAGGAGAGGAAAAGATAGGACTGATCTGATCGATTTCTGTGTTTGCCGAGGAAAGTGATGCGTACGCCTGCCCATGCATTAATCATGAGGTTATTACCTCGAGCAGGAGTCAGTCAGAGCAAGCAGAGCTACGTAGTGAGTAGACCAACCCTCTTGCGGTCGGTTACCTCGAGGTAACTAACCAGACCACCGTTTCCGGATGCGCCGACAGCAGCAGCAGCAGCCAATTCTAGAGTGGCTAGAGAGTCTAGACACTAGAAGATGCGAGATCTAGTTTCAGGCAAAATTTCGGTGTCACATTCTCAGACCACCACTGATTGTTTTCACAATATCCTTTGTCAAATTTTTGCAGCGAATAGAGTTATTAAAAATTTTGTTCATGAGGTATTAAAATTTTGTTGATGACACTATACAAATTTGTACGGGGCTATGGACAATATTTTTTTAAAGTCTTTTGCTGCACAAATTTGTTAATATGATGATGAAAATAAAAACAGTTTGTAAGGTGTCAGAAGTACACGTATACCAACTGATTTCCTGGCAAAAAGCCTTCCTGAAGGTAACGGTTGATTTGGGATTGGTTTCCAGCAGGTACTGCTAGAATACTCTTGCGAGAAATCGACAGGGTTAAATCGAAGGACGCAGGGATTCGATGAGAGCCACAATAAATCGATCTCATATTTTCTGATGACACCCTGACCTTGGTTACATCCCACAAGCAAAACACACTTGAGGGAATAAAGGGTGAGTGACTCTGTCTGGTCACTGACCATCATCCATTACGGCCGGCCAGGTACTGGCCAGGTATTCCTGAGGCGGGGCGCGAGGCTATTAAGACCCTATCACCCCCCATGGATCGCACGGATCGGTTCAGTCCGGCGGTATGCACGTGCGCGCGAGCCGAGCCCCTCGCGGCGAGGACTGACTAGAGAGCCTGGAAGAAGAGAGGCGACAACTACCGTCATGGCGCGCTGTCTTCCACAGAGAACCACCAGCTGGCCAGCTGGGCCCGAGGGCCTTCCCACCCACAGGCGCCGCTCCGCTCCGGTGCGCTCAGCCGTCGTTGCTGTGTTCAACAATACACCGTCAAAAAATTCACGACAGCTTTTCATTAATTTGCGGATGATGAGCTCGAAGCGAGAAGAGACAGACCACAAAGCTACCTCCCATGAAGGTCGGGGCAAAGGCGGCAGCTGAGGTCAAGCAGCGACCACGGTACAAGTTTTATGACAATGTCAGCACTCTTCGTCCAGTCTCTCTAGAGCTCCCACCGCAGTGGCGGCAAGTGGCGGGCGGGTGCGTCCCGTCCGGTTCCGTCAGAATGGCGGTTCTGGTCTTGCTGCCGTCTCATTCGCAACACACACTCATCGCTATTCACACCCGGCCCGGCCCCGCCCCGCCCCGCCCCGCCCCACCAAGGGGCCGCCATTACCTGCAAGTGAAGCAGGCGCCACGCCACGCCACGCCACGCCACGCCACGCCACGCCACGCCACGCCACGATCCACTGCATCAACATATGCAGGCCGGTCCCCAGGTGCGGCAGCGCGAGGCGTGGCGGGGCGTGGCGCGCGACGCAGAGAACCAGGGGTGCAGCGGCGCGGACTCTGGAGGCGCAACAAGCTGTCAACCCACTTATTTATTTTTTCTGATCCAAATGCGCTGTTTTCCAAGACACATTATTTCGGAAATGGTGATCGATATCACCTCGAGCAGGCACGGGAGGGAAGAAGATTCATCACAGGGGCATCGTAATTCTTCATTCCGCGCTCGCCGTATACGTGCTCTACAAACAGCGACAAGCATTGCGATGGACTGCTTTGCCTGCCAGCACTCCACTCGCTGGGCCACTCTTCCTCCGCCCGCCCTCTGTCTTCATCCTCCCCTTCCCGCCCCTCACCGCTCATCCAGCCCTTCTCTGCTTCAGGCGTGATCCAGGTGAAAGAAAAGGAGTAGCAACTATTTGTCACCCACTGTGGGCTGTTCTCCGAGAGCGCCGCCGTCGGAAGGTAGGCCAGATGCCTAGTGCGACGATGCAGACGACTTTCACAATTTCGCCGCCCCCTGCCCCCAAGACAGCTCCCTGGCGTGTGTCTCATGTCTGTCCTTGCAGGTCCGCCCTTCCTGACCCTTCTGACCCATCTTGTTCGCTGCTCCCGCACTGGAATGAAAGCCAGGAGGTTTTTATTAAATTTCTGTGCCGATATGCGCGAGGTCTGCCGCTCTCAGGGTGCCCTCCCATCCCCCACCTAAATCCCTTCACCAGCCCTTCACCCCCTCTGAATCCAAGGCCTGCCTATCCCTTCCGGCAATCCACTCGGAGTAGGAGCAGCTGCAGGTTTCGGAAGCAAGCTCTGGAAAATGACAGTCCACGACTCAAAGGGTAAGAGCCACAGTGGAGGTCGGAACACGGAATGCAGGGAAACAAGAATTAGTCCTAAATTTTTCGGATATACAAACAACATTCAAATCAGATGGACTACAAGGAAGGCGCCATCGTACGCAAACCTTCGTAAAGTTGGCGATACTTATAAACCATACATCGGCGTTCCGAATCCAATCTGGCCTGACGGTCAGGAGCTTGACCGCACTTCTACTGGGAAGCCGTGGCTCTCGAACCAAAACGCGTTTCGTATCTTCCTAATCGTTTTGGAATAAATCTCAAAATGAGCTTCAAAAATATTATCCTACCCTTGGTTTCTAGGTTGTTTTGCCCCAGACTATGGGATTTGGTTTTTCTGTGTAGTCTCGCTAGAGCCGGCCGGCCACCAGGTTGTCCAGGGACGGGGCCCGGGAATGTATGTCACCACCTGACTGCGATATGACGCGACAGACCGCGCATCGATCCATCTTAATTCCCCCGTGAACTGAACACCACCTGGGACAAGACATCCTGCAGGAATGTAGGCGAATTATCTGGCCATATCTTGTCTCTGGCAATAAGTGCCGGAGTGCCGCCGGGAACGAGCCGGGGACGCTGTCCATCCGCAGGATCCCGAGTATGCTGCACTATGGACCGCTGCATAAGATTAATTCTAATTCCATTCCCACAATGTTCGATGACATGCGAACACGCCAGTCCAGTCGCTAGACTAAAGTGCGTATAAATTAGTCCAGCCATCACGGATATTTATTGCCGTATCAGTCACAATTAGCTCTCCAAGTAATGCGTCTGGCCCCGCGTGGCTTGGCGCGGCGCGGCGCGGCGCGGTGCATGCTGGGATATCACGGACCCCCCGAGGACCCCCGCCATCCCGCTGCGCAGGGACGGACTGAGATGGCATCGTATGGAGTACACGTGAGTGCGAGAGAGACAGGTGGCCGGGGATCCCCGCCTGGCATCTCTCTCGCTCCCACAGGAACATCATTTGCCTCTCTCTCACTCGCACGTTCCCGCTGGGCGGGAAGTGGCGTTACATGGCTGCCAAGGTGTGAGGCGTCCCATAGCTTCCACGCGGGAACCAGCCTCGCGCCCCCGCGCCCGCCGCGCCATGCCGTGTCCCGCTACGCTCCGCCACTCGCCTCGCGAAGCCAATCTTTGTTCTCGCTTATCCGACTGGTATAACTTTCAATAATTTACATAAAATCGAATATTTGTTAGTAAAATTTCACAAAAAGACATGACCAGCAATATCGACAAATTTTTCAATTTCATGTTGATAAATCAACTAACAACAGACCTTCAAGTTTCTGAAAGTTCACGTTGATAATAATTCGCTGTAATAAATAAATACTATAATTTCTGTAAAGTTATCAGAAAGTATTCATTCTGACCTGTGCTATGCCTGCTGGTGTGATAGCTACCTCCTGGCACCGATGGAATGGACAGCAGCGCCGAATTCGGTGAGGTCCCAACAATGCTCAGCGGATCCTGGCGGACACACCTGGAACATGATTCAAACATCTTGTTAAGAATTTGAAGCGCCCGCGGTATGCATAGCTCTATATCATTCTCACAATCACAGGTATTGCCTTTGTTGTGGTTAGAACATTCACGGTTCCTTTTGAAACGCACAAATAACGTTCAGACGGTACCGCTTTCTTTCTTTGTGCAGCGGAGCACATCGTACGGTGTCTCTCCAGCCATTAAACAAGTACCCCATTTTACGCCTCAGTGGGGGTCCCGAACGACAACACATTCGGCGGCAGTATTTCAGTTCGTTCGTAACGCGCTGCCCGCCACCGCCTTTTGGGAAAGTTAAATCATAAATAATTGTGAGTGACGTGTTGTGGTAAGCAGGACCGGCTTGCTCGTCACTGGAGTCATTGCGCGCGCGGGAAATCAGGGAAGCCGAGGTGAAAAATGAGGGAGGTCATGTTAGAACGTCAGGCGAATATCCAGAGAATGACTTACAGCGCGGAGGGGTGGGGGTGAGGGTGGGGCTGAGGGGACGTACACAAACCACATGGTCGGAATTTTGGCTATCTTGGGACACCCTCCTCCCCCTTCGTGTTACTATTTTGCCTACCTTTCCCATGTTAAAGCATAGGGCCGCGGTTTTTGGGCCAACACCCCCCTCCCCTAAATTGCACCACGTGGTTTGTGTACGTTCCCCGATTGTGGAATTCGACTCCTTGCAGGAGCGAACGAGTGCAAGACGCATAACTCCATGGCGGCGGTGAAGTTGAGCAGGCCTTCGAACCAACAATAGACTCTAAAATAATCGAAAAATAATTGACTTTACGTAGAAAATTTCCAATAGACTAATTACTCACAAAAAATAAAAAGTCCATAAAAATGCAGCTTGTTGGGCTTATATTTTGAACAATCGACAAATCAATTGAACAAAAAATCAATTTAAAAACTACATGGCCTCCTTTACTCACCACAGAACATAGAAAGTGCTGCAGAGCACAAATAAAGGGGACCTGGCAGGTCAGTGTCGCTTTGTGTTCCGTCGTCTCAGCGCAATCAAAACCAGATGTTTCCGGGCCGGGAGGACTGATGTAGAAAGATATCAATCAGATCAGGGCAAACGGAATGTTTCCCTCGATAAAGAGGTTGACAAGATTGATTTGGAACACTTTCGACAAAGTTTTCTGATGTTCTTGTCGGGATGGCGGTGGTTTCGGGATCCGCTTGATAAGCAGGCGACGATCGAGTCACATGTTTTCACATCCTTTTATTTTACATAAAATAGATACTAACATACGCGTTATCTAACCTCACGAAATGAAACTTCCCACCTCTATTATGCGAACAGCCAAGAGCCTGTTGTAAAAAGAGGATTAATACCCAGAGGTACAACGCACTCGGAACATTAAACTTGCGGCATTAACGTCCAGTAAGTGAAAAGGCTTGTCGATTCTGATGTATGGGACGAAGTTATGAGTTCACGTTCAACAGAGAGAATTCAAAGACAAGACAAGGAGCAGCAGAGAGGTCAATCACTCAAACACAACAACAACAACAACAGCACACAAACACGTGATTTCTTAAAGCCTGGAGAATTACGAGGGTTCTCAAAACCAGTAAATACAACTGGATGCAAGTTTTCGCAATCAGTAAAGAACATGGTGTATTATCATTTGTACATGGCATCGCACATTTGCTGAAACCTTAATGCATCAACTGCAGCTTGCAAAAACAATCACAAGAAAGTATTTTGCCACATGAATGAAGTCAGCTATGTCGGCAAGGGTACCGGCACACCAAAGTGTACCTAGTCCTAACAAACAAAGGGTGAATCAAACGGACACGGTACCTAACAGCCGCAACAGGGCGGCGACAATGGGCGAATGAGGAATTTTGGGGACGGATTTGGGACGGAGTGGGCGCCACGTAATAACGAGACCCGCTGGGATAGCGACGCACCTGCCAGTCCATCCCTCGTTTGGTCCGTAATCTCACCTAATGGTGAAAAAAGCAATGTGGCAACAACCTTGTTAGTGCTTTAGGTGAGCGCGCGGAGCCGCGCAGGTGGATATGCTGGAGTGTGAGTGTGTTGCCTGAGTGTGTGTGTGTGAGGATGAAAGGCAGTGGGCCGGCTCCTCGACCGGCGGCTCTTTCAAGTGTTCTATATGTATCTGCTGCTTCTGTTTTATAGTATTATTTTGCTCGGTGCCCGCCCACTATAAAAGCGTGCGCCGCGGCTGAAGTGTCGTGTAGAGACGTGTCGCTCTTCTTTCGGTGTATCCGCACGAGGATCGACGCAGGAGAGTGTTTTTCTTGCGGAGAGAAAAGAGCAGCTGTATTAGCCCTGCTGCCGCTGCCTGCTCCTATACGTGGGGAGCCACGTCTCACGGTGATCGCAGCTCTCTGTTGCCTTCTAGAAAAGTTAGACTGGAAGAATAACTGCTTGAAAAATAAACGAGAACGTCGAGAACTAGACTGCCAGCTGCATGGAGACGAGAATCAAGAGAGTCAGTGGCACCTTCTAATTGGACATACGGTCTGTTCGATACAGAGAGGGACATGAGATAAAAGTTTCCTCTGTTTGGAAACGCTGTCCTCTGGACGGTCACTCACGTGGCTCAGGGGCGGCCCCTGGTGTCCGGTCGGGAGCTGCACAGATTGGGCTGCTGTTGTCGCAGGTGGCTGGTGTGCTCTGCGGGGTAGGGCGGTCACCACTCTGGTGGACCGGGCCCATCTGGGCTGCTGCCATGCAGGCCTATTGGGTCCAGTCCGGCCCGGCGCCTGCCTGCCCTCCTCGATGTGAAGGCAACTGGAGTGTGTAAGTACGGGCAACCCTTCGTCATTTTGTAGGGATTCGGTTGCCACCGGAGATTAGCGGGGCTACCTCACTGTTGTGGCCTGAGGCCCCGCGCGGGGCCGCCCACACCGCCCGCTGCCGTGTCCAGAGGAGAGAGGAGCCATAGTCACGTGACCTGAGCCAATAGTCACTGATCATCAAGCTGAAATCCATTGATTTAAGAGAAATTCAGCCAACTTTCCACAAGGATGTTAGTTGCTTCAACGTGGCGAGTCCTGGACTTCCGGCACGCTTGCCGGATCCAGAGGCCTCAATGTCCGTCCTTGTCGAACGTACAGAAGGTCACGTGACCATGGCAGCAATATCTCTCTCTCTCTCTCTCTCTCTCTCTCTCTCTCTCTCTCTCTCTCTCTCT
>CABIKL010003060.1:0-11508 GCA_902196195.1 Aptinothrips rufus | reverse complement strand
GGGCTGGGAGCGAGCGAGGTGGTGAAACGCAGGTTTGGCGGGAGGGTGGGCCCAGCTTGTTTATTGTTAGGGTCAGGAAATACATTATCACCTGCCTCACATTACTTATCTTCATCAGGATCATCAATATCAGTTCACTTGTTCTACACGATTCTGAACTGAGATATTATCAGCCCGGCTTCCTTCTTAGTTGCCCTCCATTTTATCCATCCCTCTCATGCCATCAAGAAAGAACATCAAGTATAAAAAAGCACCTGCGGAGCCACTAACGCCATACTTCTTTTTTTTTGCAAAAGTATTCCGCTGATTTGCAAGTGCGCTACTGACCTGAGGTTGTCCCATGCTTTCCTGATGTCATTGGCTGCAAAAGATTCCATACAGTCTCATTCCAACAGAAACTCTAACTTAGATCACAGAGTAGACTGCGACGTCATTCCATAGAGCTGTCCTGCGGTGTTGGTCGTGGTACTCCGACAACGATTCGTCCCGCAAAGGAAGACGGATGTTAACCTGCTCTGCAAGTAACTCCGTGGTCATGTAAGGCTTCGGAGCGACAATATTTCGACTGGGTCGCCCCATGACCTTAGTTTCTGAATAAAAAAAATTGTAAACCGAAGCTTTAATCAGAAACACAAGTAGACCTTGAAGTGAAGGACTCAATCCAATGAAACCGATCTCGTTGGAAACGGATCCTCGCCCGTCAAATCCTCTGCTTCAGGTAGACTGACTTCACTTTCGTTGTAAAAGCTCATGCACCAACATAGCTTCTTACCAAATGGCACTTGCGCCGGTATAAAATTGTGTAGCAAGCCAGACAGGTTCATATATGAAACGTCGACAGTTGAATTTCGCTTCGATCTCGTGACTAACACGACCGAGTACTGCCATAGTTCAGATACTTAACATTCATAATTATCACAAAACACTGAACAATGAACTGTATCTACCAGTGTACAATTTCAATTTGTTCTTACGATTATTCAACGACCTTCTTATATATATTTTATTTTTCAAGGTCTGTTGTTCAATGATTTTGATTGATTGACCAAACCAGTAGCAGCAGATTAAAACTCCAATCCAAGGTAGAGGTCCATGAGAATGCAGCAAATTGTTGTATTTCCAAAAGGCATCTTAACGATGAGGTAACTTACGTAGTTTAGTAATGAAAGCACACCAGCTTTTGCACCTAACTACTTGTATTTACTACAGCCCACCACCCATGTCAATAACGCAAATCATAAGAACTTCAGTCATGACACAAATTTCAAACAGCAAGTCTTTGAAAATTATTCAGAAAAGTCAAATATTTAAAACGCGAAACGCACTTATGTTAAATAACAGACAAGCAAACACAAATTTTGGAAATATCACAACAACATTTTCAAAATGTCCTACCTTATCAATAAAACAAAACAAAAAGATCTCCATCGTTGCGCTGGCGCTCTCTGGCTGTTGCTTTCGCCTCAGAGATTGTCCTGTAGGTCGTGTCCCGCGCACCTCCCGTGTTTTCAAGGGACAAGCTCGCATGCTCCTCTTCGCCCACCCCCGCAGCAAAGACCTTCAGGGTCTTTTTTCTTGGACGCCCACCGTTCCGCAGCGAACACCCTAAGGGTCTTTTTTCTTGGACGCCCACCGTTCCGCAGCGAACACCCTAAGGGTCTTTTTTCTTGGACGCCATCACCGTCCACCGCGACGCCTCAGGTCCTCCTGGTGGGGCTCCTCCACAGGGGCGCGTTGTGTCCGCCGCGTCACGGCCGGGTGCAGACACAGCGGGCACCGCAGCACCGGCCTCGGGAGGTGCTCAGGCGCTGACGGGGCCAGTTGAAGGTCAGCTTTGTTGCGTACGTGCCTGAAACAGAAGCAGAGAGCGTCAAATACTGCCGACAGGTTCTTCTTCCTATCTGTTTGAAGACATGGAAAGTACTGCGTTGCTCTTACTTGTAACAATCAACGCAGATGTTTTGTATGTTTGTGTGTTTATAATTTTGTATAAAAGAACACAGGAAGTGTCCAATACTAGCCGGTAAATTATAGAAGACTAGAGGCCAAGGAAACGTTTTGTACTTCGAGAACATTTATGTGTCCCAGCGTACATGTGATGTCCTGCACACACTAGAAGCACTAAACGTGCTTTTGAAATAAATTTACCATACATGTGACGTTGAGAAAACTCCATAAAAACCATAAAGGAAGCTGCAAAGCGTTGTGTAGTTTACTTTATTCAAATTCGAAAGTCCCACGCTAAAGAGAAAAAAGGAGCGTTCTACAACGGCACCAGCTGGTAGCGCAGTGCTGTACTTCACAAAATGTTTGGCGAGTCGAGGGAATCTTCTTTTCCCAGCCGGCCCTTTGGATGACATGCCGAGACGCTCCAGGATCGGGACACGAGACACGACTAATGTATCGGTCCGGCTCGTGCTCAGCATTCTCAGGGGCCCTAGGTGCGGGAGGGGCCATGGCCGCACTAACCAGAGGAACAAGTACTCGTCACTCATCGTTTGTAAACAGTCTTTAAACTTGCCTTGAGGTGGGGCACAGTCTCCAATACTATTGTTTTGACGTGATCTGGCGTCCTCGCCAGCACCAGGGCTCGAAGGACAAGAAGATCTTCGTCGGTTGGAGCCTTTGGGCGCCCAGACCGTGGGCGAGGTTTAATCTCTCGTACCCTTCATCGTGAAGCCGGCGGTTCCATCGAGACACTGCACGCTCAGAATAACGCATAAATGGAGTTCAGGCTGCCTGTCTCACATCGCCTTCCGTGGCAAGCCTAGCAACCAAGCTGCTTTGTCCCATGTCGGCATGTCTTCGTGAAGCCATCTTGGCCAGTCAAAGTCCCACACAGGCTGGAGCTTGACTGAGTTTCTCTGTCGGTCTTGAACGTGAGATGAAGCCCGGGAACATGCCGCAGCTTCCTCTCTGCCTCCTGGTGGAATGCAACCTCTGGCTGCCTCTTGCCTTCAGGACAGACCGCATTTCATCCTCTTCCAAAAGAGTGTGGTTTCACCGGGGCAAGCCCATTCCTGTGGCCGGCACTGTTGTATGACTTACTCGTCCTGGAAGTAGAGGTGGTGATGGATGGCTTCTCGCAGACTGCTGCACTTTCCACTTTGATTACATCTGAATGATCAGTAGACAAGAAAATAGGTTGATACGGTGTCCTGAATTTCCAGCTATGGAAAATTTTGATTAAACAGGGTACTTTTACTTCCCTTATACCGCTGGTTCGTACTTTAATGTCAGCAAATCCGAAGCGTATTGAGTTGCTCCGACTTGAAATGTTGCTCGTCATGAAGTTATGAGCTTCGCAAGTTCAATGTAATTGCACGGGTTGTGAATTTCTGTAACAAAATCCATCAACATCAAGCATGCTACAAGTAAAGACGTCTTAAGTCATAAAGATAAACGCCTCGAAACGTATACGGAACTTGGGCGGACTTAATTGTGGACTTGCCGGCGACAGTGAGGATGCATTGGGAGCAGCCTGCAGATGGTCCTCCTGAGTAGCGGGAACAGCTCAACCAGTCACTCACCCCATGCGGGGACCTGACCAACCCAACGGCGCACTCAATACCGAACACAAGCGAGCAGACTCACCTCAGGGGTGCTTCACGCCAGCAGTCGTCTCTGTCATCCTGGCTGCTACCCTTGCTGCTGGCCGTCGAGCTGGTCGTCATTGAAGCAGTCGTCCGGGTCATCCGTAGCCTCAACGTATCCGGCGGCACTCAAAGTGACACTGTACGTAATTTAGCTAGACTCAGAGAAATCGGTTCTCCGTTTAGGAGAAATCGAGGGGTCAGTCAGTCGGCCTCCATTTGTACACAGGATTACATGATTACATCAATGTCCGTCTCTGATTCACTGCTTATTACAACTCCAAGACATGTATTCTGTTTCTTCACTTCAGTCTGACGTTCGCCAACCTGAGTTTCAAAACGGAGGCAATCACACAGGCCAAATTATCTTCATATTCAAACAATGAATAGGTGTTTTTAACACTTACGTTAATCGCGGTCATAACTTTCTGCCCACAAGGCAGGCTGACGTCACTGCTGCATTCATCGCCAGCACCATCACTTCCTCCTTCACTTTCAACATTCTCAACTTCAAAAGAGACGGACGATGTCGACAGAGGTTCTATGATATCACTTTCATGTGTCTCAGAACTCGCTTGGCTGCACGGCACAGCAACAGGTCTCACAGGACTGGAAGAAGGTACAACTTCTTCTCCTGCATCCACCACTTCCTCGTCACTAGAACTGCGCGTACTCGCTGCAACAAAACAATGTAGACAACACAAGTTTCAACACCGCCTTACCGCAATTTAAACAACAGATCCCATATACTCAATACCATTTAAAGTAGTTTTCAACACTCCATCACGTGATTCAAAAGATTGTTGTCCTTCAATACTGTTATCACATTCACTCTGCCCTAAAAGATCTCTTAAGAGGTCTTCGTCACTGCTCCCACTTCCTGAAAGAATACACAAGACTATAAACTTTGTAAAGGGGTTCATTTACGCGAGACTTTAGAATAAAATAGAGAGAAGACTCACCGTCTGAAAAATCTTCCCACAATTGCGTCTTTCTCTTCTTCGACTTCGGACGATCCTCGCAAACTTCACCTTTTTCACCATCCGAATTCTCATCGTCATCATCGATAACATTGTTTCGACCCCACGATGCGTCTGACATGTCTGCACCAGATAAATCAATAGTCCTCATCCACTCTTCGTCTCGATCATCAAGCATGCTATGTCCTGCAAAAGAAAAACTTGTAAAGCTTTACCTACTGCAGAGAACAAAAAACTGGGTCTGCGTTTACTTGCCAACTGTCTGTTCTTCACAAATACAAAAACCAAACGAACACTGAACCCTGTGCATTCCAAATCTTCAATCACCTATTCACCTGTTTTAAGACAACTTCACTGCACTCTAAGCATACTCCTCTACTAGCCTGTGCTGAGCCTTGTTCACTTTTCATTCTATGACCGCACTTCAATCAAGTTCGACCCCTTCATTCCTTTACTAGCCTGTGCTGAGCCTTGTTCACTTTCTATTCTATGACCGCACTTCGAACAAGTTTAACCCCTTCGTCATATCACCTCTGCCTAACACACGTCCCTTTCTGGATTCTTCTTTGACCTCTTTACGTGGCGTTTGGACTCTCTTCGAGCTCTTGAATGAGTCTGTTTATCGCCACTAAGTCCAGCTTTATTTGCCTCTTTCGATAAACCTCCACAATCTCCCGCAAATTCTTAGACGACTGAGCGAGGCGTCCCAAATCTCGTAAAGAGAGCAATTTCGCAATCATAGCAAACACTTCCTCCGGTAAATCTTCGAAGCTCGCCATTTTGATCAAGTCCTAACTGAAGCTCACCTCACCTGTGCTCAACCCTGATCATTTAAAGTGCCTATTTCAACGTTGTTGTGTTTGTGTCGAATTAACAGGTACTCGTCCTGGAAGACACGGACGACCTGGAAGAAACGAAAGACAGGGACCAAATCGAGGAATTGCCCGCACCGTTCTGCAATAGTTTTTTAATTGACAGCGTTTCCACACCACCTTTACCCTGTATCAGGGGAGGATTGCTGTCCCGGCGCATTAGGAGTATTTTTTTTTTAAACGGCCTCCTTCCCCAGTAGGTATATGCCGTTCTTTAATTTCTAGTGGATGGGTTTCAGTTCTGCATAGAAACACGTCAAGAAGGTTTTATATTTTTTTAATTTAATTGAATACACTATACTTAAAATGAGAAATAAAATTAACAACAATTAAACAATTATTCACGATTAAACAAAAACACTTCATATGCCTACAACACATTTTTGAGAAGTCTGATCGTCTTGTTTGGTCTTCGCCTTTTTAAACCAAGGGATTTCCTTTTTTCTTGCCGCCGATTGTATTCCTCTTCAAGTTTGGTCACTCTTGCTCGTAGTCGGTCATTTCCAAAGTCAGAGCTCCTTGTTTCATCGTCCCACGTCGCCTCCCCGAATCGATGCCTATGATTGCAGTACAAGTGACTCTCTTCCCAGCATCTAGACACAAACATCATAACAACTGTTACTCCAAGAAACTAATTCTAAATATCAAGAACTTATCAACACTAGAACAAAAACTTACTCTTCCAGATTCATACAATCGGCCGAATAAAACAGGTCGTCGGGCACAAAAGCAGTGTCGAGCCGAGACGAGACGATCTTTGAGTTTTCAGAAAGCAAAGAAGATAATGAACTATTACATACCGACTCCGTGTCCAACGGTTCCTCAAGAATTTGATCTACATCAAAGCCAAGCGGCACTGGTCCAAATTCATCCTCCTCGGGCATGATAGAAACCGCAGCTGGCTCCTCAACTGACTCCGCCACACTGTATCAAACAAAGAGAATTAGCACCTATGTTCGACACACAACAATCCTAGTCGATGTTTTGATACGTACCCTTCAGCACAAGCTTCTTCTGTCGTCAAAGCTGCAGCCAACCTCAGCGAAACGTCACGGGCATCATCAGCAGCTTCCGTCACTTCCACAACTCCACTTCCAGGTGCCACCTTTGCTTGCGACTCTGCCTCTGCCTCGATCGGACATCCGACATTCGCTTCCGTCACTTCCACACTCCCTGCCACGCGAGACTCCTCCACCCTGCATGAAATGAAGACAATTTACCACCTATGCTCGACACACTACAATTCTATTCGATGGTCTAGTACGTACCCTTCATCAGACGCTTCTTCCATCGCAATTGGTTCCGAAGCTTCCGTCGTGGCCTCTTCTACTCTCGGTGCAGCTTTTTCCATCGTCAATCCGTCAGGTATCCGGCTTCCAGCGGGCGCAATTCGGTCCTCCTCACTGGGGGCAAGCTCCGTCACTTTGCACTGCAACATACATAGGAACACATGATGTCACCATTTGAACTCCCTACAATACTCGTCCAGTCCATCTTTATCTTTAATTGGTTTGGAACGTATATCGTAATACGCGAATGGAGCCCCAACCTTCGCTCTCATTCTGTGACGATAAACCATTTCAAAATATCGCCTCCAGTTGCAAAACACTCAATCCTCACCCAAGATTCCTCTCCAGCTCTCCCCAAAGCCAAGACACGTACCTGTGCTCTGCACAGATCACAAAACAAAATCTGTGCTCACCCAAGATTCCTCTCCAGCGCTCCTGACCAGCTGTAAGACTATCTGTGCTCAGCACAGATCGCAAGACAAAATCTGTGCTCATCCAAGATGCCTCGCCAGCGTTCCCCACCGCCAATACACGTACCTGTGCTCTGCGCAGATCACCAGACGTCGAATTACATCGAATTACAAAACATAAAATCAACAATTGAGCTGAAATGTTAGTGTTTTTAGTCTGTTTATGACTGTCGCAGTACTGAATGGCTTCGGTAATCTTTATTTTCTTTAGAAAACGAAGTGAAATATCAATGACCCCTCGGGAGGAATGTTCTCGAACCGAGCGTCGAATGTACATGAATAAGTCAAGTGCATTTTCCACTGAAATCGAGTACGCTTTAACATCAATTGATGAAAGCATGAATCAATCACCTCTGTGCTCGACTCGATGCGGCAGTCATATTTAACGCAATAGAAATTATCTCAAACAGAGTTCATTTTGACCTCATACATGATGTGTACTGCACTCATTTTATCACGGACTTGATGTAGTCGCCATTAAAGCTTCCCGAACCAGTCCGGGCATCAATCAAATATACTTGACGTTCTTAAGTGCAGTTTGTTCTGAGGCGCTGTGCGCCAGGGTCTGCGTACAGCTCTGTCCCTATCGTGGCGGAGTGTGCTCACCGTCTCGGCAGCATCATAAATGTCAGGGAGTTCTGGTTGAGGGATTCATGAGACGTGCACCCTCGTGCGTTCTATTGACTCTGCACGTTGCGGACAGAGGCGAAGACTCCAGCTACTGTTTGGACCTTCAGGAGTGTTCTGAATGTGCCTACCTCTTGGGGCCTGCTGTACGCCTGTGCCGCAGATCAATCCTTAAAATAGGGTATTCCAAAGATGCCTGAAGTGGAACTGCGACGAGCAAGCCGTAGTACACAAATAAGGGCAAGAGGTGAGGAGGCAAAGAGGAGGCGGATGCACAACCGCCTCACCCTTGTTTGCGTACTTCGGCTTGTTCTTCGCAGTTCAGCTTCCGGCATCTTTAGAAGACCCTATTCCGCACTGTCAAAATGCTTCGGACGAGAATCCTCCTCATTGCAAGCAGTGCTTGCCCACGCGTAAAATATGACAGGGTAGATTGTTCTATGAATGAAAATTGAGCAGAATCCATGTCCTCGTACGCACAAATATGTCTTCTATTATTGAGAGTTGTCTGAACTTGAGCAACAAAAATCGCAGCGTTTTCACGCAAGAATATATGTCCTATTTTACTAAAAGTTGGAAAAAATTCACGTAGTTTCACGACGAGTATCATATCAACTTTATAGTAAGTGCCAAAGACCTACAAGGATTCAACAATAACTACATCACCACCTTGGATTGAACGGCAAAGTAGGAACACAAGAATTAAAATTATTCGAGTTTCCAAAGGATTGCAACATTTTTTTGTTGTTTTCACAATGTCAAAATTATCACTTTCCATGAGTCTCTCGGACGGATACAATTGAAACTTCAGACCCATAGGGAGTTCTTAATCAATTCTAGAATTAGAAACACGAGCATAAATTTCACCTTTCCTGTGATTCCTTTCATGCATCTAAGGACTAAGATGAATTACAGGACCGTTTTTCCTTCAAAGTGCTCAATAATGGACGTGGAAGTGATGCTTGGAATTTAGGTCACCCACCAAAAAGCTTTAAATTAAAGTCATGATTTCCCGAACAAGTCTGAAGGTACGAGTCAACCCTCTCTTCAAACACGGGACTGGTAGCAGTCTCCAAAATTTCTTTGAGAATTACAAAAAACCGCCATACACCATTCTGTTCAGGAACTAAGTCTCTTACCATTTCCTCTGAACATCTGCCAAGGCCTCAAGCTGACAATTTTATTTTACATGTTCCCAATCGTTCCAAAGTGATACGTGCCGTAGGGGGCTTGTTACATAATTCATCATGTCCATAATGAAAACCATCAAATCTTTCTGAAAAAGTTTCAAGAGAAAAACAATTTATATAACATGAAGAAGGTAGTATAAACTCTTACTTTTCACAATATTTCTTTCCTGAAATCCAATTCCGCTCTATTTCACGTCAGGTGTTGCCCACCACTAGATTAGCCTTCGCCACAAACGGCCCGACCTGGAATTTTCTTTGGAGCGAGTTACTGCACTCTAAGTTTTCAATTCTTGGTAGGCCATACGAGGTTTGGGATTGAGGGTTGACTCCTTTCAGTCGAGGTGGCGGGGCGCGAGGACCTGGCAGTGTTCCTGTCTTGACCACCATGATCGCAGCACCACAGTGTAGTTGATTTTGAGCGTGCGGCCTTATCGTGTCGCTTGTAGCCGGTGGATTTTCTGGTTCGTCTATGGCATTGGTCGTTATAGTTGAGGCAGTGCCAGCGTCCATTGTGACCTCGATGGCTGGGCCCTCTGGTGTCGCCTGCAGTAGACACTGTGTCGTGAAGCTAACACCGAACAAAGAAAGACTAAGATTTTAAACTCTCAATTTTGTGGAAGACTACTACCTGATGAGCCGTGTGGTACGTGGAAGTGATACTTTCTGTCTGCGTTTAGCTTCCGGGAAATACGTTTTTATCTGTTCACTTCAAGTTACGTAAGGGCAAGGTAAGCAAATGACATAAAAAAGAAATAATCTTTTTTCTGCATTTCACTTTTTCAGTTATTTTTGTTGGAAATCTATTAGTCACACGCTATCAGCAGAGCACCGCAGGGGCCACCGTCTGCAAAAACGCGGTTCATATCGTCCACGGACATCACATCGAAGAAAGGGCAGTTGAGCATAAACAAATTGTACTAAACTCCCCATTCCTAAAAACTTGATTGATCCAAAATTTCATGAAAATATTCTCACTGAAAGAAAAGTAAGGTTACACAAAATACAGCAGAAATAATTGTTAATAGTATTTATTCTGTCAAAAGAGTGGATGAGGTTACATAGACTGCACGTAATTCAGCTGAAATGTCGAGAGAGTTAGTATTTAGTAAGTTAAAGCACGCAGTCCAGTATTTACCAGAAAGTGAAAGCAAAAAACTTCAATGAATGCAATGTTACAGATGTATTACTGAAAAAAGAAAGTTTCAGGCTCGCACTCACATTCAAATAAAATGTTAAACAATGAGATGCATTTATTTACACACAGTACGCTTCCCCTATAGTCGGCGGGTTCTTGTTGATTCCAGTCAGCAAATCCTTAACTGCAATATCTCGTACCTGTGAGGGAAAAAATCTTATAAATTGTGGGCTTCAAATAAAGGTCATCTTTGATCAGAATTCAGACTGAACAAAACTTACATCATCTTTAGATGCAAACATGACTGATGGTAGTTCCCGAATGGGCTCCATTGCAGCAGCCTTGCATACAACTTTTAGATTTGCACCTGTGTACCCCTCCGTTTGGGAAGCTACATTATTGAAGTCGTCATCTGTCAGACTATGGCTTTCCTTTCTCAGGAGCCGCCGCATTATATCTTTCCTACCCTGAATGACAAATGAACAAGAATGTCACAATAAGAACCTCACAGACCTGAATAAAAAAGATGTAAAATATGCATAGATCAAGAAATTACATTGATTTTTTTTCTCTCTCTCTTTTTTAAGATACTCCAGATTACACAGCATTTCTACTGCATCTTGAGATACTGTTTTGGAGATATTTAACAAAAGCATTTTATCACCTCGAGATGCTAAGTACATTTGTTCAATAGGATGAATAGGTATACTTCCCAAATTATCTCTTTCACGAACACCATCCACAAGGCACAACTCTAAAATTATATAAAATTGTGAGAAAATACCTCTTTATCAGGAAGGGGAATGAACATAAGTCTTGTTGTAAACCTCCTTCGCGCTGCATCATCTATCCGGGAAGGGTGGTTGGTTGCACCCACAATCAGAACCTGATCTTTGTCATCAGACACGCAGCCATCCTGCAAGCAAGGCAAAAAGCGTGAAGTTGGATGCACAAACAAACTCAAATAATTTTAAAAGAGAGAAAATTGCACTTCTTTATAAAACTTTAGTTCCAAATAAACTAGATAGATATGTTCTTGTATATTTGTGTAAAAGTTGGTGGCCAAAATTTGTTTCTTCACTTCATTTAACTGGAGTTGTTTAATTTGAAGTTGTGTACACCATCAGCATTTATAAAAAGTTCTTTTTAGGGGAGAACAATACATTTAATGGTATTGATGTTTCTGGAAAAAGACTTGCAACTTCGAAGGAACATTTCCCCATTTCTTGATTTAACACATTTGTTCTTCTTTGCAGTTTCTTTTATTCGCACGGTTTAGAGAGATGAAAGCCACTTCCCCTTTATTCGCATGGATTAGAGAGATGAAAGCCACTTCCCCTTTATTCGCATGG